>JAJJMB010009541.1:650418-749904 GCA_023531105.1 Papaver atlanticum | reverse complement strand
ATGCCACTGGAAGTTGCACAAATGAGTGAGTAATGCAGTAGGAGTTTGGAGCAGCAACAACATATTTACAAAAACCAAAAAAGGAAAAAAGGAAAAAAAAACGCTAGAAACAGGGATTGAACCTGTGACCTTGTGGTTAACAGCCACACGCTCTAACCAGCTGAGCTATTCCAGCTTTGTTGAAAGGTTTCCATGCATGAAATCAGAATGAATCTCTATGGCCTTAAAGATCTCCACTCCAAGGCAAATTTCAATGTCAACACAACACTTCCTTCAACTGGTCCTAGACCTGGACTCACAGTAATTTTTCCATAAGATTTGCCGTTAGCACAGGCTTTTACAGCAATTAGTATCCCCAATCGAAATCGCTGCTGAAAATTCCTCTATCTTCGTCACCATGTTCGAGTATAAAAGGTTTCTCCATCCATGCTTCTAGAAAACTTCTACTCCTTTCACATATGAAACAACCACATTTCCCATCGGAGAAGTTCTACACCTATAACTATTTTCTTCTCTTGGATTTTTCTCCTAATGCTTCGAGTGAAACAAGGCTGTTCACCTGAGGAATTGCTCGAAGAATCATCCCTGGGCCAGCATCCCAGAGTTTTCTTAGAATTCTAGTTTTTGAGTCATAACAAAAGATACTTTCAGTGGACGACATTAGAACTTGATTGCTCTTAGTAACCGCAAACGGCATGTATCTCATATGCTTGGGGCATGGTATACTAAATTTCTTCCTCCAACTCCACAAGTCGTTGAACTCATGCTCTTTCATGTCATAACTGCTAAACTTTTTGTTTTTCTCTAATGCCCATATGTCAATAAATTTATCTTCCTTTCCTGCATCTATATGAACAACACACAAACACCCTCCCAACAATTTAAGATAAATTCTACTAAGATCCAACGAAATTGATGGTAATAGTGGTGGTAATGGGATCAATCAGAACTTCTCATCTGCTAAGTGAAAAGCAACGATTTCACTTTTCCTATTCGACAACTCAAACCAGTGAAGGGCTCCATTTGCACAAACACCGGGATATGTTACTAAATGGCGATCAATTCTTCCTATATCTCTCCACCCATGACCACTACCCAAAGTGTATACTTGAACTTGGCCGGCGTCAACAACATTATGATTGTAATATTTATAGTAGATTCGAACAACTTGATACTCATCCGTGGAATGATGATAACCAAAACCACAACTAAAATAACCAACAATCTTACCCTTACATGCTTCGTCGGAGTTGAATGATGGAAGATAGACATATTCCTCAGTAACGGGATTACAGATGTAGATGGGATCAGGCGCAAAAGTGGACTTTCCTTCTACCTTGAAACAAGCCAAACCATTACATGAACAAACCATGCTAAACAAGGGCGGTTCTAGCTCAATTGACCGATGATTATCAATTTCTACAAGTGTCTTGTAAGAGTAATCCCCATTCATATCGATATCATCGTATTCCTCTCCTCCATAAAATAGTAGTAATTTGCGAGGTTTCAGATCAAACATCAAAAGAAGACCTACCTTGATATTACTTGATATGATATCTCTCCAGGGTTTGCTAATTAGTTTGCAGTTGATCATGGTTTGGTGAGGTAAGCGGGATAGTATGTCTAGGATGATGTCAATAGGTAACTTCTCCATCTTCTGAATTCTGTATGCACAAAACTAATTCGTCGCACAATTCTAGTAGCTAACAAAATATAGTTATCACTTCTGATCATCTATCATCTCTCTCTCGGCAGCCGTGAAACAGAGATTTAAACGTCAAAACCCTACATTGCATTGCTTATATAGGCAACAGAGAAAATAACGAGATTTGCTCAAAAGGGTATCAAGTATAAAGTGGTACCTTATTGGGGGTATATTGAGGAAGAGCCAAATATATGATGACAACATAAAAAAGGTGATGCAAGTCCCAAGTTTGGCGTAATCTGTGATATATGTCTGCTAATGACACATGAAACAACTGAATTTACTATATATACCAGATCGCCAAACATACAAGTTAAGAAGATTTTACTTTGATTCACTACAACCTCAAAAGTAAAGCATAAAAACTATCTCTGGTACACTGATTTGATTGCTAGCTTAAGATATCTGCTAGAATAATTCGTCTTTCCTCTATACTTGTCTTTCTTTCTCCTGTTTGTACTGTATGCTACTCAGGGGCTGCTGCAACCGATGTGAAAGTGTTCAGACTTGTTAGCTTTTCCTTCAGACAAGTTCCTCTCCAGCAACTTCGTGGTTTCAACTTCCTCCTTTTCACTATTACTTATGGATGCTTCTTTTGAAACTTCGACACCTGTAATCAAGGATTATAAAGGCGTGCAAGCAAAGGTATACAAGTTTGATTTTCAATCGACAAAGGTTTTTAGAGATCATAATGAAGCTGCACATTATCTGACAAAAATGGCAATAAAGGAATACACTTCAAGTGGACTGTTCGGTTCACAAGGAATCAAAGGAGATCAAACCAGTTGACTTTCCTCAAAAGGAAAATAACTCTTTGTGATGATACTTTTGGTTCTGACACCAAAATTTTCTCATTCACTCAAATTGCTAATTGCTTTGCGATGAATTATGTGCAAACTTGAGGAGTTTGTTTCCTGAAATTCTGACAGGAGACGTGTTGCTGATAAACTCTGCAACTTTCTCTTTCTTTTGGGTTTGTCTTAACGACTATATTCAAGGTACTTATTAATGAGTCAACTTTTATTCTAAACGCTTGTAGAGAAACCCCACAAAGGTTACTGTCAGATATAACTTTTTCTACAGTTAGTTGTACCTTTTTATTATTAGATATTATATACTTGTGTGAACTGTCTGTGTATCACAAGTGTCTGTGTCTGTGTGTAAAGAGTGTATGAGGTCAACTATTGTCAACCCTTTGACTTGACTATTCTTACAGGTTTATGTCTGTATGATTAGTATTAAAAGCTTGTAATAACCTTTCTCACGTTAACGTTTTGACTAATAATAAATCGTAGTTCTCTCATGGTATCATTCCTTCGATCCTGAGCCAACTTTTTCATCTCTGCAAATATTTTTCAACCAATCTTTTAAGTAGAAACCCAAAATTGTTTTGAATCTAATAGTTTGTGTGAGACAGCTATTTTCGTCTTCCGAGAATGCTTCAATGATTGAAATGGGAGTTTAGAATACTTAACCATGATTGGATTATAAGCACAGTATGCGTACATGCATATGTATTGATCCAAGACCGGAACTTAGTATGCATACGCGTATGCGTACTGGTTGGTCAAGTAAAGTCCGAGAGTTAGAGTATGCGTACCTGTACACGTACTGGCGAAGTCAGTTGAACTCCAAGTACTAGAGTATGCATACATGTACGCGTACTGGTTTCAACTGAAGTTTGGAAGTGTACGACAGTATGCGTACCCGTTTGCATACTGGCGAACACAATCCAAGTCCGGCTACTTAGGTATGTGTACCCGTTTGCATACTTGAGTGAGTTATGTTCTAAAATCGGTTTGTACATGAACTAATACATTTATATAATAAGGAATGCAATCTTTTGCAAACCGTGGATATAATGTTCATGATTTGATTCGAGTGAATCAAAATCGATTTTGCTTCAATTGTGTCTTGTATACTTCTATGAGAATATAAACAATTAAACAACTCTAGAACTAGTTTCATTTGAGTCACTTGAACTATTTATGGTTAAGATGAATATAGTTGATATGAAAGTGTTCATATGGATAACTTCAGTTAACTATTGTTGAGCCAACAAGGTGTACACGTTTAGGTACGGTTACCCATATCTAAATGAAGTCACTTTTCATTTGTGTGTAACAAGCTAAGTTCGATCTAACGGTTGAAAGGTATTATCTTGAGTCTAATTAGGTTTTCATCTAACGGTGAATATTGAATGCTTTGTTACCAAGGTAACTTAGATTGCAAACCCTGATTTGAAGACTATATAAAGGAGAACTCTGGCAACTGGGAAACCTAATCCCCACACCTCTTGTGTGATACTATTTGCGACTAGATTCAATTTTCCTTTAACCTTAGGTTTTTCACGAAACCATGTAGGTTAACGACTTGAAGACTTCATTGGGATTGTGAAGCCAGACCCAACTATTTTCACTGTAGTTGCGTGTTCTGATCTTGCTGTTTTTTATCGTATTGAGTACTATCTTCTCTAAGATTTGCTCGAGATTTATTCTCCGATAGGCAAGATAAAAATTAGTCACAAACATCTTCGTCTCATCGTTTGTGATTCCACAATATCTTGTTTCGCTACCATACGATTAAGATTATTGTGAGGTGATTGATATTTCTAGGCTGTTCTTCGGGAATATAAATCTGGTATATTAATTGGTTCCTATTCACCTTGATTTATCAAAAGATGGAACAAAAACTCATAGGTTTATCTGTGGGAGACAGATTTATATATTCAATAGACTTTTCTGTGTGAGAAAAATTGGTTTATCAAGTCTTCGACTTTGGGTCATAGCAACTCTTAGTTCTGGGTGAGATCAGCTAAGGGAATCAAATGCGTAGAGTCCTGCTGGGATTCAGAGGAGTAAGGAACGCGACTGTACCTTGATCAGTGTGAGATTTGTTAGGGCTCAACTACATTCCAGTCTGAAGTTAACTTGGAGTAGGCTAGTGTCTGTAGCGGCTTAATACAGTATGGTGTTGAAATCTGGACTAGGTCCCGAGGTTTATCTGCATTTGCGGTTTCCTCGTTAAATAAATTTCTGGTTTCCTTGTTATTTCTTTTCCGCATTATATTTGTTTATATAATTGAAATATCACAGGTTGTGCGTAGTTCAATCAATTAGATAATCCAACCTTTGGTTGTTGATATAAATTGATTGACACTTGAACATTGGTCTTTGGTACCCTTCAAGTTGTTTCTCATAATAACCAGGCTCGCGGATTTCCATCTGTTTGATTTGATGATTATATTTAGAAACAGAGATACAACTCTTGGATATATTTCCATTGATAGAGTCTGACTGTCTAGTTGATTCTCTTGGAATTATATTGGAGTTTGTCCATACAGATTGACAAGCGAAATATTGGGTGTGGTTGTTAGACCCCCGCTTTTTCAATTGGTATCGGAGCAGGAAAACACTATAAACTTAATAAGTTTGTGTTTGACTGATCCCTAAAGTCTGTCCCTATGGGAAATTTCTTTGGGAAACTTTCTCTTGGCATCTGTAACGCACGCCAGAATTACTTAAAGACTGTTCAGAGCTTATTATCCATTAGACCTCTGGTCTCTCATGATAATCTCGTTTCATTTAAGACTTAGGAAAACTTAGATGATGAGAAACAGTCTAAAGGAAAAATTAAAAGTTATTCTAAGAAAAATCATTCGAGAAAACGTTGTCAATGCTCAAAGATATGGAATCTCACAAGATTAACTCTTAATATTTTTGAGGAATACTATCGTGATAAATCAATTGATAGAGATCTATTTAGAGATTTTGAAAGCGTTTTTAAATTCTTAGAAAAGCTTAATTCGATTGAGGAAAAGTATCTTTCTGATAAAAGTTATGTACCTGTTAAATCATGTATCCATGATGTACGAACTATGCTTACTACTCGTGTGAAATTGATAAAAAGATTTCTGATGAGTTCTGTGTAGATTCTAATTGTCGGAAAACATCGTTCCTTGGTCATAAGAAAAAGGATTTTAAAAGTTATATTAACCCTGAGTATCATCATACTTCTGGTACTTTTCACAAATATCAACCGGATAAGTTGCATGGGAATCTCTCTGCACTTCTAAACTTTTGGTAACAAGCTTGGCTCTACCCCATTTATATTTATATTTATATATATATATATATATATATATATATCTTGAGATGGGGCAAGTAACGGTTTGATTTTTTGTGTTTGGGTTAATTTATTTTTATTTTGAGAAAAATTCCTTGACAAGTTTTTTTTTTTTCTCTATCCAAAGATTTTTAAAGTGATGTAGTTCCTTCTACGATCCTTTACTGCACTGTGCCGTCTTTTCAGTGTGCGAACCTTGGATGTTGAACGCTTTAAGAAATCCTGCTTTCCTTTTGTGGGTTGCGGCTCATGAACAGGTTCAAGCCCATTATTGGGTATATAAGAAGTATGGTACGCGTACCCTTCTTCTTCATTTTCTAGTCCGCGTACGTGAACTTTTCTAGGGTTCATGTATCATCTTCATTAGAATTTTTGTTGGAGATTCAAAAGAGGCTAAGGGTTTTACTCATCATCAAGGAACAAATCAAGTAAGTTTTTCCTTCTCCTTGTACTCTCAATTTCTTGGTCTCATGGGAAATTTCAAGGTTTCAAAGAAGGTTTCAGAAAACTTAGATTCATCTTCTTCTAGCATGATTATACCTCAAAATCAAGAGTCTATTAGAATTAGATTTATCAATGATTATAGTAGTAAGATCTTTGAAAGGATTTGTTTTAGTGGTTTCATTCTAGAAAATAAATTGGATTTGGTTAGTGGTCATAAAGAAGATTTGGTTTTCTTTGAAAAATTTAATCTTGGAATCATCTTTAATGGTCTTGGTGAAGGCTTTGACATTCTCACAAGAATCTTCTATGCTAACATCCATGATGTTGATCTTGATGACATGGAATTCAAGACCATGATAAACAGAGAAAGGATTCTTTTTAATAGAGAGTTGATATCAATTTTCACCTTCCTAGACAAAGGGAAGAGAGACCATCTTATGATACCATTTCTAATGGTCTTTGTGGAAAGAGTGTTGATTGGATTGAAGGAAAATTTCTTACTAATTATCTTAGTTTTGCTTTGATGTATTTTGAAAAACTTGGTATATCTAATCTTTGTCCCTCCATAATTGAGAACTCTCGGTGGAGTCGTGAGTTTGCAGAGTTAGTCTATTAATTTCCTTGAATTGGGTTCTCAGAGTCTTGATATTTGTGGATTCATCATCCTTCAAATGCTCTCAATGACGTCATCCAACAAGAAGTTAGGCTTTCCTTGCTTGATTGAGCAAATTTGTTGAACATATTCTATTGCTCCTATTGGCAATTCCATTGGAACTCCCAAACTTGTTCGTCCTTGTACTTTCAAATGTATGAAGGAGAATACTTGCAAAAGACAAAGATGTCATACCCTTGATGGTTCTTGTGATCCTACCACCTTGGGTTTTATTCATCAAATTCTCAAGGGTGTGGGTAAGATAAATTCCAAGGTAAAATGTGTGCAAGAACAATTACACGTGATTGCTACTAAGTTTCCCGAAATCAAGGAAGATATGGATATTGTTCAAGCCACTTGGATGGTCTCCGATGATGAAGATGATGAGTAAATTCGTTATCCCTTGTTCTTATTTTCTCTAGGAAACTTCTTATGAGAATTTATTCTTGTGTTTTGAGAAGGATAACTAGGGTTTGGAATAGCCATTATTGTGGGTACACATAGCTATTTCCAACGATTTTCATCTTGCAATGTTTTTAGATTTATTTATTTAAACTCTAAAGTTTATTTGGAAGATGATTTTGCAGTATTAATCTTTATTGATTTTACATATTGCGGAAATTTTATGGGATATGTGTGTTCGCGTCCGTGAACTATGATTGTCCCACATATGTCAAAAGTTAATCTTATTATATCATTATGCAAATATTGATGAATATAGAATGAACCTTTGATTGCAAAGATTAAGTCTATTATATTTCTTTATGCAAATATTGATGAAAAATAGAATGAATCTTTGAATATTCCGCAGTGTTGGTCTTTTCCTGATCCACTTCTATGTGAAAGGACTGTGTGGCTCCGTAAGTTCTCTTATGTTGAGCATTTCCGATTAAATTGATCATGGGTTCTCTTGTGGTTAATTTAATTGAGTTTTATGGATACAAATTTATGTTTCGTGTAATTTGTTAATGTCCAGAGAAATCCTTATTTTCTTGTAAAAGTAAGGTCGCTCTTGTTGTTCTTTCGGGAATGACATTATATGGGGGAGAGTTCTTAATTGAACTTGTGATTAATTGCCAAATCTTTGTGGGGAGTGCGACTGTGGAATATTGTAGGAGTTTTCTTGTATCTTTATAAAATCCTTGATGAATGCATTTAGTATCGACTATATGATTGCATCTAAACAAAGTTGATATGTTTTATTTTAGTCATAAAGTATCTCTATGAGAATTTCATTAAGATCCCACTAGTTTTCGTACCTTTACCAATTTATATTGACAAAAAGGGGGAGAATTAATGTGTAGTTCACACTACAAATACATATGGTTTACGGATCATTATGTAAGGGGGAGTGGTTTTCATGTGAGATGAAATATTGACTAAGGGGGAGTGATACATATCACCATAGTATTGTTGTCAAAATTGTGATACAATTGGACTTTGATGCTGTGTGATGATACTATGACACTGTATAACAATGATGGAAAGCTTTTGTTTTCTCATTGTTATATCTACGGATCTTCAACAACTATGATGCTGAGTTGAACACGTTCAGAATCACTGGAGTACTTGGAAGTGACACAAATTTCGAGTAATGTTGAAGAACAAAGGAAATCAATCATTTTGATGAGAAGCTAAAAAGTTTATTTATTTTGTAATCCATATGTATTGATAGTTTTGTCACTAAAATTGACAAAGGGGGGGATTATTATAGCACTTCTCGGTCGAACTCGCAAGCGTTGCTATCTCAAGCTTGTTGTAAAGTTTAGTTGCTAAAACTATAAGTCTTGATTTCTAGTCTACGTATAGCTAAGTCTCGGATTAGGATAGTAAGTGTAGTTGAGCCTTAGAATCCACGGCGTTCATCGATTGAAGACAAAGAACTACTAAGGGGATCTTGTGGAACTTCATCAACAAAAGGTATGTGGAGACTTGAACTCATATATCACTCAAAAGTCTATCTACTCTATCTCCTATTTGAGGCAAAAGTCGTATAGCTATATAGACTTCGATTATACACATTTTATATTTCGAGCTGAGTTTAACTCGCTTACATATTTCTTGAAATATGTTTTGGTAAGCTTTCTATTTAACCAAGTTCATCTTATATTCTTGACGAAAGTCAAAAGATGATCATGTGAAAATCGCCTTTTAACATCTTACATGATTTGTGTGAGACAGTCGTTTAATGTAAACTCGGAATGTTTCGTATTGATCATTCGATCACTTGAAAATTGCTTTGAAGCTAATAGTTTGTGTGAGACAGCTATTTTCGTCTTCCGAGAATACTTCAATGATTGAAATGGGATTTTAGAACACTTAACCATGATTGGATTATAAGAACAGTATGCGTACATGCATATGTATTGATCCAAGACCGGAACTTAGTATGCATACCCAGATGCGTACTGGTTGGTCAAGTAAAGTCCGAGAGCTAGAGTATGCGTACCTGTACACGTACTAGCGAAGTCAGTTGAAGTCCAAGTACTAGAGTATGCATACATGTACGCGTACTGGTTTCAACTGAAGTTTGGAAGTGTACGACAGTATGCGTACCCGTTTGCATACTGGCGAACACAATCCAAGTCCGGCTACTTAGGTATGCGTACCCATTTGCATACTTGAGTGGGTTATGTTTTAAAATCGATTTGTTCATGAACTAATACATTTATATAATAAGGAATGCAATCTTTTGCAAACCGTTGCTATAATGTTCATGAATTGATTCGAGTGAATCAAAACCGATTTTGCTTCAATTGTGTCTTGTATACATCTATGAGAATATAAACAATTGAACAACTCTAGAACTTATTTGAGTCACTTGAACTAGTTATGGTTAAGATGAATATGGTTGATATGAAAGTGTTCATATGGCTAACTTCGGTTAACTATTGTTGAGCCAACAAGGTGTACACGTTTAGGTATGGTTACCCATATCCAAATGAAGTCACATTTCATTTGTGTGTAACAAGCTAAGTTCGATCTAACGGTTGAAAGATATTAGCTTGAGTCTAATCAGGTTTTCATCTAACGGTGAATATTGAATGCTTTGTTACCAAGGTAACTTAGATTGCAAACCCTGATTTGAAGACTATATAAAGGAGAACTCTAGCAACTGGGAAACCTAATCCCCACACCTCTTGTGTGATACTATTTGCGACTAGATTCGATTCTCCTTTAACCTTAGGTTTTTCACGAAACCATGTAGGTTAACGACTTGAAGACTTCATTGGGATTGTGAAGCCAGACCCAACTATTTTCTCTGTAGTTTCGTGTTATGATCTTGTTGTTTTCTATCGTATTGAGTACTATCTTCTCTAAATTTTTGCTCGAGATTTATTCTCCGAAATGCAAGATAAAAAGTAGTCACAAACATCTTCGTCTCATCGTTTGTGATTCCACAATATCTTGTTTCGCTACCATACGATTAAGATTATTGTGAGGTGATTGATATTTCTAGGCTGTTCTTCGGGAATATAAGTCCGGTATATCAATTGGTTCCTGTTTACCTTGATTTATCAAAAGACGGAACAAAAACTCATAGGTTTATCTGTGGGAGACAGATCTATCTATTCAATAGACTTTTCTGTATGAGACAGATTAGTTTATCAAGTCTTCGACTTTGGGTCGTAGCAACTCTTAGTTGTGGGTGTGATGAGCTAAGGGAATCAAGTGCGTAGAGTCCTGCTGGGATTCAGAGGTGTAAGGAACGCGAATGTACCTTGATCAGTGTGAGATTGGTTAGGGCTCAACTACATTCCAGTCCGAAGTTAACTTGGAGTAGGCTAGTATCTGTAGCGGCTTAATACAGTGTGGTGTTCAAATCTGGACTAGGTCCTGGGGTTTTTCTGCATTTGTGGTTTCCTCGTTAACAAAATTTCTGGTGTCTGTCTTATTTCTTTTCCGCATTATATTTGTTTATATAATTGAAATATCACAGGTTGTGCCTAGTTCAATCAATTGGATAATCCAACCTTTTGTTGTTGATATAAATTGATTGACACTTGAACATATGTCTTTGGTACCGTTCAAGTTGTTTCTCATAATAAACAGACTCGCGGATTTCCATCTGTTTGATTTGCTGATTACATTGAGAAACAGAGATACAACTCTAGGATATATTTCCATTGATAGAGTCTGACTGTCTAGTTGATTCTCTTGGAATTATATTGGAGTTTGTCCATACAGATTGCCAAGCGAAATATTGGGTGTGGTTTTTAGACCCCTACTTTTTCAGACTTCACTAACCAATGCAGGTCTCCATTAACAAGCATCCCAGATATTTGGGGATTAAGAAACTAACAAGGTATAGTTTGCGCAATTTTCCATTAATTTGATGCTAAGCTATAGACTTGAACTAGAGTATTATCCTTGTTTCCATGAGCTTTTACACCTATTACCAACTTGTAATCATCAGTCTTGTGATCATAACCAAGAGCTTGTAACCTAACATTGGATCTATTAAATTCAATTGGTGGTTGTGGTATTTCTTTATATTCTTTTGTAGGTGGGTTCCAAATATAGGCCCAATAACCATCGTAACAGAACAACAAATTAAACCATCACAAGAACCCAAAGATCGAACCTCAATAAAATTTAAAGATTTGAATGGGTAATCCAATCTAATAGCCTCATTGTTAATTTCTGACACTGATGATACTAACGAATCATAACCTACGCAGCAAAATTTATTTTTTCTGGAATTAAACATGAAAAAAGGGTTATTTTTCTAAACAGTAATGTGGGTTTTAACAAAATAAGAGGAAGAAATTAGGGCATACCAATTCTCGCAAACACACTTATAGGATAATAAGGATTTTACTGGTAATCATTAGAGGATGTCATGGTGGATCTCCTTAGGAACGCTTGACATGATTCAGCTTCCAATTTCAGAGAGTGAAAAAGAAAAATTAGGGTTTGTGTTTTCTTTTGAAAAAGGAAACCAAGAAACTGATGGCATGTTGGAAGATGAAAGTGGAGATTAGAGAGATGAAGTGATGAAATGCTTCTCTGATCGATCTTCAATTTAGTCCTCGGAGGATAGAGAGACAGATAGAGAGTTAAGAGAGGGTATTGAATGAAATGAAATGGGTTCTTACTAGTGCATTTTTTATCTCTCTGATTAATGAAATGGGTTCCACGTATTTGACATTGGCTCATAGTCATGCCCGGTCTCTAATGGCATGTTTGGATGTGAGTTTTTTTTTTTTGTTGGTTTCGAGAAGCAGGAAAGTTCAACATTGCTAATGGGGGTGCCAGATTAGTAGGGAGGTACCAAAACTCATATAGGACATAAGATTTTCTAGTTTGTCTCATCTGGGTGTTGGTACCCTCTCTAGTAAACTGGTACCCCCATTAGCAGCCATGGAAAATTTAAAAGTTAATTTGGATATACAATTTTAGAATGACTTCACTTGTTTGGATTCCAGGAATAAAAGTCAGAAGTTTACTTCACAAAAAGTCTGACTTTTTTGCTTTTAGAATTCGCTCTGAAATTTTACACCCAAACTAACTTCTTGCTTTTTGATTCATGACTTCTACTTCTGGAAAACCAGAAGCACTTCCGTTTGGCATTGGCCCATGGTCATACCCCAATTTCTAATAGCCCGTTTAGATGTCACTCCAGAATTTACTTTTTGGTTTCCAGCAGAAAAGTCAGTTTACGTATAAAGCAAACAAATTATACTTTTGTGAAGCAAAAATATTGTGCTTCTGGCTTCTACTTTTGGAAAAGCAGAAGCACTTTTTCTTCTAGACTCCAAACAGGCTGTAACCCCTAGATTCTAACTTATCTTTCACACCATGATTTTTCATCATCGTACCAACTCTTACAAATTGTCCGCACAAAGAACCAAACAATCTGATTTCACCCATCAAAATTATACAAAAATATCACATTCCGACATCCAATTCGAGGTTAACATGAATTATCATTTTGATTATCTACCAAGAATAGTCCTAATTTTTTGGGCAATCTCGAGTGCATTACAAAGTATTTATATTTCATAGAAAGTATGAAACTCAAATAAATTTAAAATATCAGGTAAAATAATCAGTTATAAAAAAAAAGAAAAATTTATAGATTTTAAATGTGAAAGAAAAATATCAAGTTAACAATGTAAACTTTCCTGTCAATTACGACAGAAACAAAACTACTGAGATGTGTGGCCAAAATCATTATCAAAATTTGTTCCCAACCTGAAATCTAGCTCTTTTCTTCTAAAAATCGAAGTGTTTCTAATGGTTTATCCAACTATAGTCTTCATGAATTTTACATAAAAACTACGGTATTAAAGTGAATTTGACATGACGTGCACTTTAAATATTCATCCTATCATTGTTGGAAAATAATAAGATTTAGCGCTAAACTAGCAACAAGGACATGTGCATAAGATTTAGGTTCCCCCATGTTCAACAAAAATAGACTATTCGCAACTCAAGAGTAGAATCTCATTATTTTTTAAAAAGACTACACCAGACTAAAATCATTTTTGGTCACTGATAATACACGACTAATGATATATTGTTTAGTCCAAGATTCTCTAACTCTAATTTCTAGTATCTCCCATACTTCAAAATGAATATCAAGGTATCAACACCGTTACATATGAGCTGACAAGTACGAAAAGGCACCCATCTTTCTTTTTTCCTTTTTTTTATATGAAAACGAGAAAACTATCCCCGGAAAAAGGACAGTTACTCGGCAGTTATAAAACTACCTGATGGTCTGTCATCTGGACCAGTCAAAGGTAGGATGATTGAAGAGTTTTCTAACATTCCATGGAGAATCTCTACGGATTGAATCTTATTAAGAAAATACATGAGATTTGGTCCTTTCCAATTAAAGTTTTCTCAACCAGTAGAATAAAAAGCTAATCTAGGAAGTTTAACTGCTGTTGAATTTTGTTGTCTATTTATTTGATCAGCTTTCCCAGAACAAAAGAAATTGCTTCAAAATTTTCATCCCTCATTTGATGGTAACCCTGGTTGAACCTTTGTTGTACTTCGTTTTGGGAAATTTCTTGGATTGCTGCTAGAGTTGTGTTATCTTCTGCCTGGAATTCTAAATTTGATCTATGCATTTCTTTGACCCATTAATTGGATGACTAGTTCAGCTCCTCGTTTGGTTCTTCCGAGTCCAATGATTGATCCTTTGACATTCCTTGCTCGCACACTTGTGCCTGCATAGTTCATGGCAATAAGAGCAAAGTTAGTGTAAGAAATAGTGTCAGCACCGTGCTCCATGTTTATATAACTCGTGTAACTAATGCTGATAGTAACACCAAATTTTTGTATGTGATTTAGTTAGTCTTTTTATTCTCTGCTGAATTATCATCCATAGCGTGAGAATTACCATGTAAACAAAATAACTAGACAGGAGAAATTTCAACAACTAGTTTAGAGGACTCTTTTCTTTGAGGCTACAATATGTATGGTGACCAGGACCAAAGAATGTTACTTTAAAAGCTCTGTCTAGCTTCTTTTTCTTATAAAAAAAGAAAAAAAGTTTCTGATGACTCCTAGCATGTTTGTGAGACCACTAGAAGTTGCAGAAATGAGCGAATAAAAAAAGATCAATACTAAAAAAAGTATAAGGTTGCACAAATGAGCGAGTCAAAAAAGATCAATATTAAGTAAGTAAAATGTTTCCTTCGATGGTCCAGTCTGGCCACTTTTACTAGTTAACCGAAAGTATCCCAAAGGCCATAGAGGCGACGGATGCGCACTTATAGACTTCCAGTAGAAGATTGGTTTCACTTAGAGCATCTCCAACAAAAGGTGCAAAAAATCCTATGTGGTTTTTTAATTTAGTCCTTTTATTTATGGGGTCTGTTAGAGCACTGTTCGGTCGAACTCGAAAGCGTTGCTATCTCAAGCTTGTTTGTCAAGTTGTTTAGTTGTCAAAACTATAAGTCTTGATTTCTAGTCTACTTATAGCTATGTCTCGGATTAGGATAGAATGTGTAGTTGAGCTTTAGACTTCACGACGTTCATCGATTGAAGACGAGGAACTACTAAAGGGATCTTGTGTAACTTCATCAACAAAAGGTATGTGGAGACTTGAATTCATCTATCACTCAGAAGTCTATTTCTATTATATCTTCTATTGAGACAAAAGTCGTATAGCTATATAGACTTTACTTTATACACATTTGATATTTCGAGTTGAGTTTAACTCGCTTACACATTTCTCAAAATATGTGTTGGTAAGCTTTCTCTTTAACCAAGTTCATCTTTTATTCTTGACAAATGTCAAAAGATGATCATGTGTCTGGTAACATCTTACATGATTTGTGTGAGACAGTCATTTGATGTAGACTAGAAATGTTTCGTATTGATCATTTGATCACTTGAAAATTGCTTTGAAACTAATAGTTTGTGTGAGACAGCTATTCTCGTCTTCTAAGAATATTTCAATGATTGAAATGGGAGTTTAGAACAATTAAACTTTGATTGGATATAACACAGTATGCGTACTTGTATGCTAATTGTTGCAAGTATACTCCAAGTCCGGGAATTGAGTATGCATAATCGTATGCGTACTGATTCAACAGTTGAAGTCCGGGAACTATAGTATGCATACCCGTATGCGTACTGATTTCAGCCGAGTTCGGTCATGAACGACAGTATGCGTACCCGTTTACATACTGGCGAACAAGACCAAGTCCGGGAACTTAGGTATGCATACCCGTTTGCATACCTGAGTGGGTTAAGTTTTAAAATATGTTATGTATGATTACATACTCATGAACAAATACATTTATATAATAAGGAATGCAATCTTTGCAAACCGTGGCTATAATGTTCATGAATCGATTCGAGTGAATCAAAACCGATTTTGCTTCAATTGTGTCTTGTATACATCTATGAGAATATAAACAATTGAACAACTCTATAACTAGTTTCATTTGAGTCATTTGAACTAGTTGTCATTAAGATGAACAAGGTTGATATGAAAGTGTTCATATGGCTAACTTCGGTTAACTATTGTTGAGCCAACTAAGTGTACACGTTTAGGTACGGTTACCTATATCTAAATGAACGTACATTTCACATGTGTGTAACAAGATAAGACAATCTAACGGTTGAAAGATATTATCTTGAATCTAATCAGGTTTTCATCTAATGGTGAATATTGAATGCTTTGTTACCAAGGTAACATTGATTGCAAACCCTGATTTGAAGACTATATAAGGGAGAACTCTAGCAACTGGGAAACCTAATCCCCACACCTCAAGTGTGATACTAGTTGCGACTAGAGTCGATTCTCCTTTAACCTAGGTTTTTCCTAAAACCATTATAGGTTAACGACTTAAAGACTTCATTGGGATTTTAAAGCCAGACCCAACTATTTTCTCTATATTTGTGTGTTATGATCTCACTTTGTTCTATCGTATTGAGTACTACCTTCTCTAAGATTTTCTCGAGATTTAATCTCCGATAGGTAAGATAAAAAGTAATCACAAAGCTCTTCTTCTCATTCTTTGTGATTCCACAATATCTTGTTTCGCTTCCATACGATTAAGATTATTGTGAGGTGATTGATATTACTAGGTTGTTCTTCGGGAATATAAGTCTGGTGTATCAATTGGTTCCTGTACACCTTGATTTATCAAAACACGGAACAAAAACTCGTAGGTATTTCTGTGGGAGAAAAATTTATCTATTCAATAGACGTTTCTGTGTGAGACAGATTTGTTTATCAAGTCCTCGACTTTGGGTCATAGCAACTCTTGGTTATAGGTGAGATCAGCAAAGGAAATCAAGTGCGCAGAATCTGGCGTCGTTTTAGAGGTGTAAGGAATGCGACTGTACCTTAATCACTGTGAGATTGGCTAGGGATCAACTACATTCCAGTCCGAAGTTAATTTGTAGTAGGCTAGAGTCTGTAGTGGCTTAATACAGTGTGGTCTTCAAAACAGGACTAGGTCCCGGGTTTTTTTCTGTATTTACGGTTTCCCGTTAACAAAATTTCTGGTGTCTGTGTTATTTCTTTTCTGCATTATATTTTGTATATATTTAAATATCACAGATTGTGCATAGTTCAATCAATTAGATAATCCAACCTTTGGTTGTTGATATAAATTGATAGACACTTGAACATTGGCCTTTGGTACCGTTCAAGTTGTTTCTCATAATAATCAGGCTCGTGGATTTCAATACGTTTGATTTGCTGATTACATTGAGAAACTTAGATATAACTCTTAGATGTATTTTCCTTGATTGAGTTTGACTGTCTAGTTGATTCTGTTGGAAGTATATTGGAGTTTTCCATACAGATTTCCTAAAAAAAATATTGGGTGTGGTTGTTAGACCCCTGCTTTTTCAGGGTCTATACATAAAGTAGATATGAAACCTCATATTTAAAAAAACATCTTCAACATTAGAGAATTTTTTAAGAAAAATAGTGAAAAATATGACGTGGAGGTGGAGCCGGAGGTGGAGATAACACTTTCTTGAACACCTTCATATTTAGTAATTGGTCCCTCCTAATTTGTAGGACCCTATTGTTGAAGATGGATTTATGCCAAACGAGGATCTAAAATCCTATGTGTCACTAGGAAAAAAAAAGATTCACCCTTTATTGGAGATGCTCTTACAGTTTAACCGAAAGTAAATGCTGTGAAGCGAAATATGCCACCACAAGGGTTATTGTTGAGTGTAACTTTTTCTTACAGCCAGTTGTAACCATTTCTATATGTCGATAATCTAGTATCTCCCAAGTCCCGCCCATTCTTCAAAATGAAAATTAACACCACATGAATATGCAGCTATGGTCAATATATTTGTTTCCTCCATCATTTAAAGTTTCCATTGCCAACAGTTTTCTCATTGCATTTTTATTAAATCCAATTCTCTTATATCATATGCTTTTCCGAAAGTTACTTCCAACAATAAGGGACTACTAACTCACTTACAGAACTAAGATAGCTAGACAAGAAAATTTATTATACAATTTTATGTTAAACTTGTTAGGCTAATTAAATAACAATAAAAAAATTAAACGTATATATCAAACAAGTTTAAATTTAGATTGCATTCACACACAAAAAAGGAAATATTTTAGCACAAATATGTATATGAACTTAAATAAACTCTAAATGGTTCATTGGTTCTCCCGTGGGTAACATTCTTTTGAAATTTCTAGAAATTTAATTAAATGGGCTTTACCTAAAGAAACTACTCTTAAGCTATTGGCTCAAACCCATTAATGAATCAGATTATTCGATTTCTGCTTTATGTTTGGACAAGTATAAACCTAGTTACTTACATTTAGATTTTCCCCGGGTGCATTTGCTAGAAAACGAACTTTAGCAATGTCTGATAGTTAGATTTTTCTTAATCTCTTGGTAAATCTCAATCATTCTTAGATTAATATATTGAACTATTGATTAGTTTCCTCCAACATTTCAAAGCTTACGTTGGCAATATTTCTTTCATACATTTTCACTAAATCTAGTTTTCTTGCATATATTTTTCTCGGTAAGTATAATAAAGTTACTTCCAAGATTAAATGATTCCTAACTCGTTATACAAATAAGTTATTCAGACATGAAAAACCAATACAAAATTTAACATTAAAAACTTTATGGTTAATGAAGTTTTGATGACTCATGTCATGTTAATTTGTGAGCTTTTTGAAGAGGGTACCTAACCAATTAGAGACTAAAATGATCAAAAATTAGATGCAAGTGATAGGTTTTTAGAAGAGAGTGGTAACCTATAACTGTTCCATAGACAAGCTTACATATATTAAAATAATAAAATCATATAACCATAGGCAGCAGCGCAAGACGAGTTGGTTCTTAACTCTACCCATCCGTAGATAGTCTCATCACTCTTGAGGTTCTTCAAAGTTGCAATTTTACCACTTTCTATTGGGGGTTGGGTCACTCACCCAACCATCCCGAACATTGAGCGGATGTGGACAATGTATTTCAAAATTTTGGTCAAATTTGGGCACAAATTTTATAAACCTGGGTTACATTTAGGCAAGCATGGGCACAAATATCTCTAACCCAAGCAACCCACCCAACACGAAAAATTATAATATAATTATACAAAACTATTCTTATAATTAGTATTGTTATCTATTTAAAGTAGTTTTAACTATTATCTTCAAATCTAATAATGAAAATATAAATTAAACATATCTCATTAATAATTTTATATGACAAAAAATTATATTATTGTAAATAATCTTCAGTTATTTGGAACTTAAGATAAAAAGAGCAATTAAATTTGTTAACAAAAATGTAATTTCAGTATGTATAATCAAACTTCATTAACCCTAGGAACAGGATGGGAACCTGACGAATATAACTTGAGCAGACTTGGGCTGCACATTCATGGATTTAACGGGTTCGATGGGCAATATGGGCAAAGGATTTCTAACTCGGATCTACCTCGGCCAAACCTTCTAACCCGACCAACTAACCCAAGTCGCACCCCTACTTTCTATGATAAATTGAATGAACTCTAATAATAACGAACATGCGTTTCCTTGTAAAAGTCATTCTTCGAATATATTTTTCAAAATAAGTATTCTAACTCTTTGATTCATCACAATATGCGTCACTTGAGCATACTCTTCTGTCAGAGAGTCATCAATGATTCATACTTCTTTAATGTAAGCTTTCATGCCATACATGCCCATGGAATTATTTACACTCCTCATTCTTGTTGATGTGTGTTCTCCATTCCTCCTCCTTATTTTCCAATGGCTTCTGAGTAGATTTTGCCACCAGACTGAACCCTTTCAGCACTTTGTTTTAGCAATGAGAATAACTCACCTGGCCAGTATCCTACGTTTTCATGGTTTACGACTAACTACCAATTGCTTGTGTGTACATCCTGAAATTTTCGGTAAAATGGCCCGAATAATAACCCGTTATGCTCGAAATTGAAGAAAAATTTGCTTCCTGAATTTTGTCAGATGCGGAAAAAACATGTCGAATAACGCGAGAATATCTAGAGTGTTATTAAATTTTTTTTAACTTTCACTAATTCTCGAACCTAAATATTGAACTATATTAGTTTCCTCCAACATGTCAAAGTTTCCATTGCCAATATTTTCTCATTACATTTTTACTAATTCTAGTTCGTTCATAAATATTATGGTTTTGCCAAAAGTCACTTCCAAGATTAAAGGATTACTAACTCATTGATTAGATAAATAATATAACTAGCCACGAAAATCCTATGCAAATTTTAACATTACAATTTTGTATTAGATGAGGACATGTCAATTTGAGCTCTTTGAAGAGTGTACCTAATCCAATTAGAGACTTAAATTGCCAAACATTAAGTCAGAGGAGAGTGATAACTTATAAATGTGCTAAAGAAAAGCTTACCTGCATTAAAATATAAAGCCATAGGCAGCAAAACAAGATGAGTTGGTTTTTAACTTTGTTTATCCGTAGATAGTCTCACCTCTCTTGAGACTCTTCAAAGTTGCGGTTTTACCACTTTCCATGATAAACTGTGTGATCTACAATAATTACACGTTTGCTTTTATTCTTATTTTTTTTTTCAAATTAAATTGAAAGGTTATATTAAAATCATTTTAACTTGGTTCCCAAACTAATTTTAATCTTTTTGATTTAATTAAGATGAAAAATACTTCTTTCATGTGTTATCCAAATGAAATGTGAAAAGATGAGGGTACCCAAATATACCTCAATCTAAAACTTTTCCACCTATAGTCCTCTTACCATAAGTGATTGTCTATGGACTGAGTCGAGACAATACAATGAATCGGTATTCACACTTTGTGTGATCGTCTATGGATACAAGATCGAGACAATACAACAATCAAAGTGTGATTACTTGATAATAGGTTCGGACTTAACCAAACTCTATAGGATCACTATCAAGTAATACGGAGTTAACATTTGTGTAATTTACTTTAAATTATAATAACAACAATTATAATTGCGGAAAACAAAAGTAAATGACACAGCAAGATTTTGTTAACGAGGAAACCGCAAATGCAGAAAAACCCCGGGACATAGTCCAGAATTGAATACTCTCAGAATTAAGCCGCTATACAAAATCACACCAACTTCATATAGTTGAGGATCACACAAAGTGTGAATACCGAAGATTATGAAACCAATAACTTGTTCACACCAAAGATTACGATCACACAAAGTGTGAACACCAAAGATTATGAAACCAATAAGAAATCTTCTTTGTCTTCAAATCTCCAATAAACACCTGCACACCACAACTTGAATCTCTTGTGATCAATCACGCACAGAGCGGAGTCTGTTAACAATGGATTATCACAAGACGTCTTTAAATCTACATACAATTCTAAAGATACCATCGACACTTCGATCTAGTTTGAGTGAATCTTATGTCAGAAGAGAAGATTCTCAAGAAAAAACAAACTAGGTGCAATCAAAGTTCAACAACCGTTAGTCAATCAAATCAAATCGAAAACTAATAATACTGCAATTATCTAGTTTTCCACCAACGGTACTCGTAGAGCTTCTTGATCCCACAAAAGTCTTTAAACGAGCGGTCGTAAGAGATTTCGCCTAATTAGGGTACTTTCCTCTCCGAATAGACGGCTCCACCAGTAACAACACAACAAGGTAGTTTTGCTGGCTCTCAGGATAGTTTTATCGAAATGCAAACTTGGGTATTTATAGACCAAGGAAGTTTGGACACCAAGGAATTTCCGAAGCCGAAATATTCTTAAGATATGCAATATATTCCCAAATCGGTTTTCATAATTCCTAGAAATGCTCTATCAAAAAATAACTGAAATCCTACTAGAAAATCTCCAATTAGTAAATGCACATTACCAATTTTTATTTTCCAGAGATATGCATTTTAATTGCTGGTAATTAAAAGCATATAAAATTAACAACCTTAATTAAAATATTCTCAACTTATTTCGGTCCGGGATCTCCTTGAGTTATTAAGGAATATATTTGAACAATAAAATATAAGAGTTACTAAACATGTTCAAAGTATGTCGACATCTTATTTCTTTGTAAATCCTTTTTCATATTTACAATCTTGGAACCGATTATACCACACTTCCAAACAAGTTTAGAACTGGTTCATCTGATTTCCAAGAACTATGTGATTGATCAAATATCAATACACTAATCATGGGTTTACGGTTTTACCAAACACAAGGATCGGTTCTACCTTAATATGGTTACTGGGACCGGTTACATCAATTACTAGGATCGGTTACATCAATTACCAGGACCGGTTACCATATTCTCATGATATTACTTGTGATCGGTCACACCAGTTACCAGGACCGGTCACACCAATTACTAGGACCGGTTACACCAATTACAAGGAACGATCACACACTCTTGTGTGATCGGTCACACCAATCACTATGATCGGTTACATCAATTACTAGGATCGGTCACACCAATTACAAATATCGATCATACCATCTTAGGTGATTACTTAGGATCGGTTACACTAGTAAAAGTCATACCAATACATAAGTCAGGCATTGTGACTAGTTTTACCAAGATACATAACAAGTTATGATCGGTTCTACTAACTCACACATATTGGTAATCCAAAGATAAGCAATTAATAACAATACCAATAAGCCTAGCGATTTCCCTTTCGATTCATAAAACAAGTTCATGAATGTACTTCCTTTAAACGAATGTAAACATTGTTTCCTAGGACGAAATCTTCACCCATACACATAATCACAGTAGCATTCATGCGATTATGTCGATGTCTTATATACGAAGTTCAAAAGATAAGAGTTATACTTCGTATTCTAATTCCTTAACACTATGTCTACTAGATTATAATCATTCACAGCTTCGCAGTTATGTTTTCAATATAGCACGACTTGAAAGATACGTTGGGAATGAAACAGTTCAAGTTAAAATATTACTAACCTCAAGGGGAAGGATGATGTTGTCGATGTAGCTTGTTACTTCTTCACATTCTTCAAGTCTTCGAGTAATACTTGTATGTCTCATTATCCTAATCTTTCTAGCCTAACTTATACAAAGTTGTCTCTAGTACATAATCAAGCGACTCTTAAATTGAGTTTTGATTCACTAAAATATGACAACCAAACTTGACATACCAACGCTTGGTGGGTTCAACCGAGCTATGCTCTAACAAAATGCTTCTTCACAAAAAAATTATTTTTTGTCTTTAGTTGATGTTTTGAAATTTGGTTCCCATAACTACTTTTGACTTTTCAAAACCATTTTTTTTATGAGGCTCAAAAAAAGATTAATCGAAAACTTATTTTTTTTATAAAATTATCTTTTTATTATATGATGTAATTCTGTCACCTGCATGTTTAAAAACCAATTGTTGATAATTAAGAGTTGGAAAACTGAATCAATTGATAGTAATGTTACATGGATGGCACTAAGTTTCCATGGTTTAACGATTATCGTTGCTTAAAAAACATCCTGAAATATATTTTTGGATGTTAGATCATACATTAACGTATCTTGGGATTTCCTTTCTATTTGTCAATAATGACTAAGAATTGTTAACATTTAAATACGGATATTAAATGAAATGAGGGATGGAAGGAACCTTATGTTGGAATTTCAGCTTCATAATCTACTTTCTTTATGCTTAAACATGATTATAGGAAACCCTTATGCTGAAACAAACATAAACCTAGTATAAACATGCTCTTACAACACAAGAACAATACCTTAAATAGCAAGAAAACACTACATATGGTATATACCCAAAACAGATTATCAACAAGGAAATAGAAAGCAATATCCTTTTGGTTTCATGACTTTTATCTACTTCTATTTCCTCACCTTGATAGATGGATGAAAATTGATTTTCCTTTTAAAACAAGTGAGGCTAGAAGAGAATCCTAGTCATGCTTGCTACATGTCTCCCCAACCTTTCCATCATGAGTTGGAGTGACAGCTCATGGCTACATTAGACAGCTCATAGGACAGCTCAAGCTAGATTAGTTCATACTAAACAGGATTATATAAATGATTAAAACAATAATCACACCATAATCTGCATTATACTAAACTGAATTATCTTATACTAATCATGGATTACCTTAAGCTAAACATGATTTGTTGCTAAACCAATATTAAGTCTAACATTCTCCCACTTTGGTTAGCAACAAAAAAACTCTTTACTAAAACTGCATGCTCGAGTCTAAAAGGTACGCTAGGATTCGACCATAGAGACCCATACACCATTTAAGAGATGCATACGCCATTTATATAATCAGAAAACTAGACGGACCATCTTACACTCAAGTAAACTGTACTTTAAACTTTATGCTTACACTTTAAATGGCTTAACCTTGTGCCAATACAATCTGCACTTTACACTTTATTTTCAAACCATAAAACTTAAACTTGAATCAATCTTTATAATCTCTCACTAAAACTTTATATGCTCTTACCGCGACTTTATAGGATTTCCTTGATAATATTGAGATCCGTCTCCGTCGAGACAAGTATACAACTTGCTCAATTAAGAGGCATGTTTCCGTCGAAACATATAAAGTATACAACTGGCTTAATAACTTTACAATCTTTTATATCTCAAACTGAGATCTTTAATGACCTCAAAAGAGATCCCTTATGTCTCAATTAAGAAACATGTCTCTGTCGAGACCTTTAAACATCTCCGAATAGATCTAGCTCAATATGAGATGTCTCTATCGAGACCCTTTATCTCCGTAGAGATCTTCTCTGTTCTCAATATGAGATATGTCTCCGTCGAGATATTTATCCATCTCCGAATAGACTTGGCCCAATAAGAGATATATCTCCGAAGAGAAAACCTTTGTCTTAAAATGAAAACACGTCTCTGTCGAGACCTTTATTCATCTCTTTATTGGATTAATCTCCGAAAAATCATCTGTGTCTCACTCGAGACCTTGATCTCCGAAGAGATCTTTATCTGTGTCTCACTCGAGACTTGTACTGTGATCAGTATGAGCTATGTCTCCAAAGAGACTTTCTGCAGTGATCTCCCACTTATTTTCCGTTCCTAAACACCATAAACAGCAAACAAGTTAAACAACAAGAACAAGTACTCATTTAAGATGATAAACAAAATTATCATACTCCCACTGTTCTTCATAACTCTGTCATACTACAATGTTGTCTACACTTTTACTATACACAAATGAAACATTAGAATAGATGCATTACCATCAGGTGCACCTTTGGGTAAACCATGATGTACAAGGACCATTACTTCCAAGTTTCAAAACTTGATTTCACAACATACATGCTTATTATCACTTTAAACAGCTATATATACAAACGAAACATATAGCATATCAATAAGCACACATAAACATCTTAAACTCAAAAAAACAAGACTCGGTATCATCGCAAAACACCTTTGGGCAGAATTGCGACATACATGAGTTCAACCCTACAAGTTTAAGATCAACATTTCATGAGAAGACACAGTTCTATTAAACCTTTGGGTTCAATAGAAAACAATATTCAATAAGTAGAAAACATTATTCATTCCAAATATCACAAATATGAATTACCTTTGGGAAAAACTCATACTGGTAACACCCGGAAAAATCATAAACAAACCTTTCTTTAACTGAAAAAGATGAATTCTTTGCTTCTCTGATTTTGTGGTCTGATCCACAAGCCTCTTCATCACTTTATCTACACCCTGGTCCTTGCCACACGCAATCGGTAACTTGTAGTGCAACACTTTCGGTATTTCCTTTCTACAATAACCCTTCTAAAACAACTAGACCTCAAAAAACTTCATTTTAATTAGAAAACCTCTTCATACTCTCAAAGTATCATTTTGGCGACACTTAGTCGAGCAATGGAAAGTATAGAATTTCTTTAATCTCAACTTTCATAAAAATGAAATCAAATGATTATACCTTAAGTTTAAATCTGTACCTGAAAATGACATACCTTAAACTTTACTATCAACCCTTTGGGTTTAATAGACAAGTTAAATAACAAAGTACCTCAATGACCAGCTAACTTGTCCTCCAGAATGTTCAGCATCCAAAATTCTTGCAGACAGCTAAATCTGCATTTGCTATTGTGACAAATACTTTCGCTCCGTAGTGTTCAACCATCGGCAGTAACTTCCTGCTTCCATGGCAGCTTAAACTTTATTCTCCATGTCAGCTGAAAAACTGTCTTTATGAGGAAACTTCAACCACCGTAAGAAGTTCACTATAACCAGACTTTGATGACTTTCGAAAATCCCTTGCAAGTTCTGAGCATAGATAGAAATTCTGCTCCCACTGAACCAGCGCAGTATTCGCATCAAATACTTCCAGGAATAAGGCACTGGTATGACTTAACTAAGGAGACCCTCAAACCTAGGAACAATCTGAGGCCGTTGCATCTCAATGATATCCTGCTCTTTGGTATAGTGCACCACCTACGAGAAGAACACATTCTGGAACAGAACATTGATATCTTTGATCTGTTTTGAAGGGTCTGATTGTGCTTCCTCCTTCCAAGTCTGCTACCACAATTTTCCACTCACAACAGTTTGTATCCCACAAATCAGAGCCACAGTTCAGCAAGAGAATGATATTCTTGTTCTCCGTGCACCAATAACTTTCTGACAGAACTTGAACAGTACAAACCCATTAATTGGATTTGTTAATTTCAGGATTTTCGCCCTCAATCCATCCAGGATGCTTAAAAGGTTAGTACACAGCTGTTCCAATCAGAACTCATCATGTTAACTGCGCTGGTATTTATGAATCTAAATTTTTCATCCCGACAAACATAAACCTTGAAGCTCAAGAACTGCTTCTTCTTGAAAATTCCAAAAATTACATATCATAAACATGTTCTTTCACTAACCAGAGGATGATTCGTAATCAAGACTTCAACCATACATGTGAATGACAAGCCTTAACACATCATCTACTTGAAAATAAAACATTACCCGTGATATCATTACATGACCTTGCAAACAGAGTGCAAAACCAGCTTCAAGCAACATGTTTTAGATACAAATATTAAACACACAGCTCATCCAATCATTCCTTAACATTAGTATGCGTGTTTATAAGCAACACATACGACATCAGCATGAATCAATCAGCAAAATAATAACCACTTATATGCAGTTACAAAACAGTACAGTCTTAACTACCAATAGTCAAAACAGCATGCTGAAACAGAATATAGACTTGAACATATGATCCATACTCAAACCATATGCTTAAACATAATATGAAATAGCTAATCTTGATACATAGTCAGCTTAACTTAGATCAGATTATACCTCATGCTATAAGCAACAAATTCCATAAGTAACTTAACCAAACCAGAATTTGTGCATATGCCTTAGTTGAAGAACATGAAATAACTAGGGAAATAGAAGTAGAATGTTGGAATTTCAGCTTCATAATCTACTTTCTTTATGCTTAAACATGATTATAGGAAACCCTTATGCTGAAACAAACATAAACCTAGTATAAACATGCTCTTACAACATAAGAACAGCACCTTACATAGCAAGAAAACACTACATATGGTATATACCAAAAACAGATTAACAACAGGAAATAGAAAGCAATATCCTTTTGGTTTCATGACTTTTATCTACTTTTATTTCCTCACCTTGATAGATGGATGAAAACTGATTTTCCTTTTAAAACAAGTGAGGCTAGAAGAGAGTCCTAGTCATGCTTGCTACATGTCTCCCCAACCTTTCCATCATGAGTTGGAGTGACAGCTCATGGCTACATTAGACAGCTCATAGGACAGCTCAAGCTAGATTAGTTCATACTAAACAGGATTATATAAATGATTAAAACAATAATCACACCATAATCTGCATCATACTAAACTGGATTATCTTAAACTAATCAAGGATTACCTTAAGCTAAACATGATTTGTTGCTAAACCAACATTAAGTCTAACACCTTAATTCTAATCTGCAACAAAATGGAGTGGCCATTGTATCACATTCCAAAGTGATTCGAAACCTACTTTGATTAAGGGATCATGCATGCTAAACTGAAGGAATTTAAATATATTATTAATAACGATTTTGAAAACAACAATACTCCTATAAACTCTAAAATTTAAGCTTTTATTTCTGTTAATAGTCTTGGGCTGCTAATGGCTCAGGTTATTGTAATATATATGCTGCCCAAAATATTTGGAAAAGAGAAGCCCTAGGAACCTTCTAAAAAAAATTAATACTAATTTGTGCAAAAAAATATAATCCAGTTTCTTCCGTATCAAATTGTGATAAGAGATTTATGAATATAATATTTAGGTCTTTCCCTGTATTCATAAAAATAAAATTAAAAAGTTCGATTGTACGAGTACATATAAATGAATTCCACTGAATGTGCAAATTGCTATTTTGCATATAGTTCCGCAAGGCGGGGCACTTTTACTATTAAAACCTACCACAAACATAAAACTCTATCTTCAATTAGACGACCACTCTTCTGCTCTTCCTCTACTTTGGGCTTAAACTTATTATTATTGGTGATTGTCCATTTGGGCTTCATATTGGAACAAGTATGAATCCAATTGCTTATCGTCATTTTTCTTCCCGGTGAGAGGTTTTCTTTTGTAGATTTATTAATCTCTTATTAACTCTCACTAACTATGGATTAGTCTCCTCCAACGTTTTAAAGTCCCCATTACCATCGATTTTCTCATTACATTTTTGCTAAATCTAGTTCTCTTGTATACATTTTGTTTGAAAAGTAAAATCATGTGTTTTTGCTGAAAGTTACTTCCAAGATCAAAAGATGGCTATCTCACATGTATAAATAAGATAGCTAGATATGAAAATTATATGCAAAATTTAACATTTAATTTTATGTTAACTGAAAATTATATGTATACTTTAACCTTTGAGAGCATTAAATACCTTGTAATCTCACTCAAAACGTAATACATATCACTACTTATTACCCCGTGGAGTTAGATGAAAGTCGAACCACGTAATCTCTTGTGTTCTTGATACTTAGTTGAACTTACATTATTATTTTATTCATCATCGTTGAAATCTTCATCTTGAACACCTTTTATTTACTTAGCATTATCAATTCGACTGAGATATCTATACTACTTAATATATGATTCTCTAAGTTGTTTACATTGCGTAGACTTACCGTAAAAATAATAGTCACAACGAGGAGAAGAGAAAAGATTTCACCAATTTTTGCATACGGACTTGAATCTCAAGATACTTTTAAGGGTTAACCTAACAAAGATTTCTTGCTGCAACTCCTTCGGAAGACTTGACATCTCTTCTTCTTGAGGTCTCTAAGAAATTTTTCTAAAATGAAGAAAAGAATTTTTCCAAGGAGAGGAAGCAATAAAGCTGAGAATCCAATTTCCAATTTCATGGTTTATAGAATAGGTTGTATGAATCAATCTGTATGACAAGCTAATTTTGGTAACCAATAAAATCTTTAACGTGTAAAACAATGAAACTATATTATGCATGAATCATCATACTTACGAATCTGAGATAGTTTTGGAAAAAAATCAAAAAGATTATCTAGCCGCATAAGAATTATCAAATGCGTAGCAGAAGGTATTAAATTTTCATATCATATAGACCCACACCTCACGGCGTATATATTTATCGTGGCTTATAAAGCCTAATCCAATTGCTCAGCTAACGATCGTCTTGTTCAAACTAAAGATTGGCATTCTCTTCCACTAGAAGAAGTTGCACCAATACACAAAACAAAAATATAAAAAGGACGCTAGAAACATGGATTGAACAAATGACCTTGTGGTTAAGGGCCACACGTTCTAACCTGCTAAGTTATTCCAGCTTTGTTGTACTTATTAATTATTCTTTCATAAAATTGTCAACTGTAACTATTTTTACCACCTCCCTTCTACAAATCAGTAAAAAGTACTGTGGACATTTAGAAACTAATTATTGATACTCATGATAAGAATCACTTGTTTGATCATATTTGGCCAAATCCTACATAGTGGGTATAATGCCTGAAATAATTGTGCAATTTCACTAAAAAAATGTACATAAACAAGTATGTGCCATTCTGTTATATCCTAACTAAGTTGTCAAACCAGATTCATGTGCACTAAGAAACTCTCGACCAATGAGGATATGAATATATAATTGCACACTGTCATAAGAGGCAATGACAACTGGATTTACCTCGAGATATATTCAGTTTTTTACTCATAATGGCTAAATATATTGAAAAAGAAAAAAATCAAAGCTACCACAATGAAGTGGTAGCGTTGTCAAAATTGTAAGCACTAAAGAGCATCTAAAACGGTCCATAACAGACTGATAATTAATTAGAGAAGAACAAAAAACAAAGTTAGAGTGAAACAAAAACTGAACGTATGAGGAACACTTATTCCTTCCCAATTGTGTAACTTCGTACTGAGAGAGAATTTTTTGAAAATATTGGTACCAAACGACCAGTTGTTGAGTAAACATTTCACTTCATCAAGTAATTGATCGAAGTATTTGTATTTTTCTTGATAAAGTCTTCCATTAAGTTCATTTCCGATTTTCCATGATATTGGAAACGGAATCATATGTCATAGCTTATTATGTTTTAATGACTTACTCTTTCCTCTTGTTCCACTCTCATATAATAGTTTCGAAACCTTTTATGAAGACCTAGACTAACTTGAAACTATTGAAAAAGAAATTCAGAAGTTTCCTAGCTAGCTAGTTTCAGCACAATGCAAAAAGTAAAGGGAATTGGTTTCCACAACTTTTTTTGTACATTATGGAACCATTGATAACAATTGAATTCCTTAGAGTATCCAAAGTTGGGTTGCATTATAGCATAATGTCCAAGTAAAGTAAGTAATATTTTCGTGGTATTCTTGGGTCCCACGAGCTCTTATGATGAAATTTGATCAATCCTTGAACCTCTCAGTATATTATAAGAAAATTTCACAAAATAAACGTATTACCTAGAATCCAAGAAAGAAAACCATCACCCACATCCGCTAACATGGGACTGTTGACATGATTAAATAGTTTAGTAGCCATTCACATTTTACATTCTCTAAGGTCACTAACTTTCTAGCAAATTTGAAATACTAAGTAGGGATACCATTAGTATGAAACACTATTTGTCTCTTACAGAAGCAAATTTTATTTCTTGATATGTATCCCGTAAAGAGCAGGAAATAAGTTACCAAACAATGCTCCTAACGTACAGTTTATCCTGCCAGAATAAGACTCTATTAAATTATATTTTGCACCTGAACTAAAGAGTTCCGCTGAATAAGATTCTATTAAATTCTATTAATACTTATTTTGCAATATATACTCTTGCCTAGCTTTTTTTTTAAACATTTGGAAGTAGACCATTAACATCAAAATGGTTGTTTTTCACCTAGCTATGAAGCTACATTAGATTATTTTTTTAGAAATGGATGTGGTTTTGAATATAAGTTTTCTTTTATGACATAAAGTGTAGTTTTATTTATGATTATTTACACTTTATTTATGATTATTTAAAAATATTGTACGTGTAATAAATAAAGCATTACAAAAAATATTTAAAAAAATGGTTATTATGCTTTTGTAATATCGTAATTACTTACTTTGTGTGTTCATACTAAATTTGTATCTCATCTTTTAAGAAAATAGTATTAAAAGCTTAATCGAATTTTTTTTTTTGCATATTAGAAAATGTTTTACCTGCCATCACAGATTTGAATAACTAAATAGTATTGAAAGTGTTTCACTTGCCGTAAGAGATTTAAAGAACATTAAAGAAAAATGTATAGAATGGTTTATTTTTCACCTCTCAATTTGCTCGGTTCTATTTTATTTTTTTATGGTTTGTACTTATATTTGTTGTATTTTTATGTCTATAGATGCGTGTTGAAGAACTCCAGACCCATTGATATAATGCTTCTCTATCCTACGCATCTCTACAACACGATGGAATTTGTGTCAAAACTTGGAGTGAGGGGTAGCATTAAATACCAAAATCTGATAAACTTATTTACTCAATCTCGTCCAATGGGAATCTACTGTTCTGTGATTACATACCGAAGGATTCCCTCGGAGATCTTCTTCACAGTTAGTTTGCATATTTTGTATTAAGATTTGAAAATCAAGGGAAGTTTGATTGGCACGCGAGATTGAAAATAACAGTCATATGATTATTAGATGACTATTAGATGGCTTGACTTAGCAAGCGTACTAACATTTTCCCTCAACAAGTATATGTCTTTCCTTCAATATTTCGTTTCCATTTTCTCTTTCTCCCTAACTGATATCAATCTCTAAAACAAAATGGCAAAATATCGATTTTTAAATTTGTTGGAAGCTCCAGTAACAATGATGAAGATTATGCCAGCATCACTAAGTTTAAGTTTCAGGAACTTGCTACGGCCACAGAGGATTTTGCACCAGAATCCCTTTTGGGCGAAGGAGAATATGGGCGTACATTCAAAGGTTGCTTAAAGAGCAGTGGACAGGATAGTTTATCAGTAAAGAAATTTGTGAAATTTTGATATATTGTTTCAATTATCATTACATTAGCTATAGGCTTAGTTTGGTATTGCTGCGGCTTTTGTAAAAGCACTTTTCTGATGTGCGTTGTTGTGTTGTGCTGTGAGAAAAAACAGTTAGACGTTTGGTAAAAAATTAATCAAAGTTAAAGCTGATTCAAAAAGAAATCAAATTGTGTTTGGTAAAATATCATATTTAACCATTGTTGTTGTATCAAATGACAAAAACAGACATTTCTCTGAAAATAGTTTTATTCAATTTTATTTGTTTAAAAATAATTAATTTCTTACTATTAGATATAAATTTATATAATATCAAATTTACTAATCGAAACTATTATTATGATTGTTAAGAAAAATTATTTTACTTAACCACTTTTTAATATATATATCAAACTAAAATAAAGTAATTATTTAATATTTGTTTTTGTTTTTATGTCAATTAAATGAAATTGTATATAAAATAGTTTGAAAAATGAAATATAAGGGTAACCTTTGTCATCTATAAAATAAAGTAGGGATAAAAAAGATAAATCAAACATTAAATTTAGGTGGGACCAAAGCTTATGCTTTTGTAGCTTTTAAAAGCTCGTCCTCCTCAGCTTTTAAAAGTTGAGGAATTTGGGAAGTGGTTTGGATAAACAGCTCTTTAATTTTTTTTACCAAACACTAATTTCAAAAATTATTGACATATATATAGGTTTTAAAAGTGCTTTTGGGAAAATAAAAGCATTACCAAACCCAGCCGATAGTCTTTGCACTGACTCAAAGATTTGCTCTTGAATTATTTGTGGTGAGTAATGTACAAAAATCATCTTCACTGGTCGTTGCAATTAGACAAATTGACGATGAAAGCATCTGTACCATCCACGGATACCATGACCCGACAATGTTTTCGACAATTCGTATGCGTATCCTTTTGCACCATCCTAACATAGTGGATCTGATAGGTTACTGCATCAATGATAAAGACCAGTTGTTTCTTGTTTATGACTTCATGCCATTGGGATCCTTAAAGGATTATTTGCATGGTAGATGCACCTACTAACTCTGTCTCTTTCTTGCATTGACCTCACTGTGTGGGGGGATTAAGATGATTCCAAATTGGTATCATTGTTTGTTTTAGATCTTCCGTGCAATAAGAAGTCTCTGGACTGGAATACAAGGATGAAAATTGCAGCTGGTGCCGCCAAAGGAATAAAATACTTGCACGATAAATCAACCCCTCCTATTATCCTTGGAAATATTAAACCCTCCAACATTCTCCTATGCTCAGAATATCACCCAAAACTGTCAGATTTCGTCGGGTTCAGGGAACGCATTCCAGAAGATGACGAGTCAAGTCATACAAGGTTTTCAATCATAGTCGTCTAATTATTAGATGACTATTCCAGAAGATGACGAGTATACCACCATTGCATAGTACTAACATCAGACCTAGCAGACTTAGCAAGCGTATCAGCTGCTTTATTTTGCACTCCACCAACATATTGAATAGAAACATTAGACAAACTATTTAACAGACTACAACAAGCTAACAACTAGGACCTGTCAATCCACGACACACTATTTACGGAACCATACAAATCATCAATCAACTGTTTTTTTACAATCAGTCTTGATGATGACATTAGATAACTGATGAGAGGATAACCATTGCAGAGCTTTATGTAAAGCCATCATTTCCCCATGTATTACATTCGTTGCCCGGAGTGGTGATGTTGAAGCTGTCACAAAAGAAGCAAATGAAGTGGTAAGAACAAACGCATGCACAATTAAAGTTAGGTAAAATGGAAACATCAACATTCATATGAAAGCTGTTAGTATGATTATTAGATGTAGGAAAAATTTGAGTCTGTGGGGGTTGATGTCGAACTGCCGCAATAGTAGTCGGAACTGCAAGAGTAGTAGTCTTAACATTCGAAGCAACTTGCCATCTAATATGATTTAATCTACAGAACTCCTTAATTTTGTGAATAATAGATTGGGGGATTGGGCAGTGTGATCAAAAGCTAGTGTGTAGCGAGCCTTCCAAATATGCCACACAATAACCATAATAAGATTATTTTTTTAGCGATCTCTGAAGTTAAAAGTTGTCCGAGTTACTCCATCCTTACAACAATACATTAACAAAGTGCTGAGATGTAATAGTAGAAAAACAAGGTTAAAAATGAGAACATATAGCAGCTACAAAGGGGCATTGCAAAATAAGATGAGTAGTCGTATCCACTTGAGAATCACAAAATTAACAAACAAATACAAACCGGGGTCTATTTGAGAATCACAAATATAACAAAAATAATTGATATACCGGAAAAAACAACCCCAAAAATGCATCGTGTGAGAAGGGTGGTGGGGCTCATTTCTATCCTTCCCGGATGCTAAATAGCAAGGTATTGACCGTTCAATCCCCATTGCCCCATTGGGACACAACAAAGTGCAAAACTTCGGTGTGTCTAGCATCTCTGTAACAAATTTGAGAATCACAAGAATAACAAACAAATACAAACTAGGGATTTGAAACTGTGACCACACGCTTCATTGACCGTGAAGGCTTTTTTCCTCTCTGTCTGGTTCTCCTATGGTCTTATGAGAAAATGGGATGAAAAATCCATCTCCTACCTCATCCATCACTCTCTCCATTCTGAAGACTATAACAGTGACACCTCAGCACTGATTTCTGATATTTATTTTGATTATAGAAATATGTCTCAGAGAACAAGCACCAGCAGTAGTGTTTCTGCCACTCTCTTGTGTTCGTTGTCAATCCCAAAGGTTCTATTTTGATGTCTCTCTATTCTATTCTCTGTCTATTATAAAAAAAATCCCATAAAGATTGTCTTTTTATTGTGATTGATTGAATTTGGATTGTAGGTGCCAATGGAAGAACTGGTAAGGAATGGAAAAAATTATTACCCTATTTAAGGAATTAGGATTCATCTTGGTCAACATCGAAATGTAAGTTTCTTCTTTTTAACATTTCAATTTTACCCAATGGGTTGTAATTTTCGAACTGGGTGATGGGTTTGAGCTTTAAAAGTAGTTTTGAAATTGAAGATATGGGTTTTAATCAGGATGAATTTCATTTCACTAGTATGATTAGTGTGAAATTGGTGGTTGATGGAGAAGAATTAGCTTAGATTTTACATAGTTGGTGATGGAACCTGCTGCCTGTTAATTTCTACTTGTTTGAGCAGATTTATGAACGTTTGACCTCAACTTCGTCTCATGCCATTGACATTGCAAGGGAGGTGAGAAATTTTCTATTTTTCTTTGAGCTAATTTGGTTATTACGATTTCAATGAGCTGCAGATTCAACTTTTCATTCCTTAGTAGCGCATATTTATCTCAATAGATTTCTCCTTCGTGCTGGTGGTGTCTTTTTGACCCTTAGCTACCCTGCATTTAGCTCGATAAATTTGTCTCTCAACTAATAGCGAACCTGGCGTGTACTGGTCCCTCATTTCCTGGTTACCCTGCATTTAGCTCAAAAATCAAAGTAAGGTAATGTCTCATGTAGAAACGGGAATGTGCATTCATTAAAATTGGACTGCAGTCTGTCAAGACTCATATTAGTACTCTTGGAGGGACAACAAGTCAGATATAGGTGAGTACTCCAATGAGTCATACCGATTAAACCGAGTCAGCAGCATCTCTTCAGAGACTAGTTACGACTCATAATAATGATGCTTTTTCATCTCTTCCTAGGTTCCCACTAACATGTTCTAATCAACGTTTGTCTCATCGTAAATATGAGATCACTCTCTATTAACACTGATTTCTTCCTTAATATCAGAAGCAGTATTCATCACTGCTCAGCATCGGTATAGGGGCTGATGGAAGAATGATTGCCTGGACATCCCTTGCTCAACATCGACACGTAAGCTTCTCTCTAACTTTATGGGTTTTGTTTTTTGAGATCCAGAAATTTCTTTCATTTTTAATCAATGGGTTTTTGTTCAAATTCTGGAAACCGGAGTTTTTGAAATTACAACACCAATGTAAACTTGACAATATGAACCCAAGGGAAAGAAAAATCCCAACTCATTCTTGACTTCCTGTGTGGCTTAACAACATCATCGAGGATTCTAGAGGCTAGCATTAGCTCAAATATACATTTTGGGAATGGATTAAAGTTGAAAAGTTTTTTAGGTCTGAAAAATGTTGGTTTAGTCCTTTGGTTATTATCTGGTTTAGTTCATGTCATCTTGAATTGGAGACTATGTCTAGTGGTTAAAAGAATTCCAAGCGCGAAGTATTTAGCCCAAACAATTTCTGATCCAAGCTTCCCCTTGTACCCGAAGTTGAATCAAATTATGCAAAACCCCACTGTTTTTCAATTTGAATCTTGAAGTTGAATGACCGCTAGACTCAGTCTTATACTTTTCTATGCTTGCTTACTGTAGCACAAGTTGATAAATTTTTATGGCATGCTGGAACTTTGTGGGCTATTGAATTAATGGTGGTGCTATCATAATAGGCAGAGGAGAATCTGGGATTGGTGCTGTCAGTAAAGCACAAGATTTTTCCGGGGAAAAGATGAAAGAGAAAAAAAGACCAGCTCTGTGAGCTAATCCGTGCTCTGTCTGTTCTAGCTTCTGCATCTGTAAGGATTGATCCAAAAGGTTTCAGTTCTTTTACGTGTTTCCTGAGGTGCTTCAGTAATTATCTTACAGAATAGGGGCTAATGGAAGAATGATTGCCTGGATATCTCTTGCTCGGCATCGAAATGTAAGCTTCTCTCTAACTTTATTGGTTTTGTTTTTCGAGATCCAGAAATTCATTCATTTTTAATCAATTCATTTTTGTTCAAACTCTGGAAATTGGAGTTTTTGAAATTACAACACCAATGTAAACTTGGCAATATCAACCCAAGGGAAAGAAAAATCCCAACTCATTCTCAACTTCTTCAATGGGTGTCTAAGACATCTTGTGTGGCTTAACGACATCATCGAGAATTCTAGAGGCTAGTGTAATAACTAAATACAAAAATATGTTTAGTTCTGATTTCGGTTATTTTGGTGTGATAAATATCGGTTTAGTCCTTTGGTTGTTAGCTGGTCTATCACCAAGGTATGGGCTTTACATGGTTGGTTTTGCAAGAAGAATTTTTATGGTTTCATTCAGTTAGTTTACTTGTGCTTGTTCTTTCAAGTTATTCTAATTTTGTATTGTTTTATGCTGAGTGCAGAATACCAATACTCTTTCTTTGGTACAAAACAAGCACTCGGTTTTAACCTTCATGGTTGTGGCTCAGGTATAGTAATTTCTTCAACTCTGAACATGAGAAGGATCCTTCTTCTTTTCTTCTATCAATTATTTCGTCATTTCATTAACTAGACTGATGCTAATGCAGGTGTGGGACCTTTCTGGTATTGTATCCAGCTGGAATTACCTGCGAAGTTGGTGTAATACATATCTGTCTGCACTACATAAAGGTAATGAATTCAACTTAATTCTGCGCGTTTGATTTATCAGCAAAGAAAAACTTTTAGTCATTAACATTGTCATAATCTTCTAGAGAGATTTTTGGGGTTTCCTAGAATGAACTTACACGGCCGGGAACACTTCCTTGATATCTAAAACTCATTGCCAAAAGTTTAGTTTTTAGTCATGCAAGAACTCCATGGCCAACTACAAATAGAGAAAAACTACCTTAACTCAGGAATGGATAACATTTAGTCCTACTGGCTTCTCGGTACATATCACGGATTTATCAGTGCTTACTTGTTTGCAATTGGGTGAATTTGCTGGTTAATGGAGACGTCATAATAAGCTTAAATTTTATCTAGTTAGTGAAATTTGTAAAAGGAATTATTAATTGGGAAATCGACAAAGGAACCTGTTCTTAGGCTGAGTCTAGTGGTCATCCAATTCAAGATTCAACTTACCCATCCACATCAGCTTGAATTGGAAACTATGTCTAGTGGTTAAAAGAATTCCAAGCGCTAAACCATTTAGCGCCAACAATTCCTGCCCATTGATCTCTAACCACTAAAAAATCAATGGCCGGGATTGTTTTGTGCTAAATGGTTTAGCGAAACAGCAAAAATGCAAAAATCTTTCGCTAATCATCCCATGCTTCTTCTCTGATCCAAGCTTCCCCTTGAACCCGAAGTTGAATCTATTTATGCAAAACCCCACTGTTTTTCAAGTGGAATCTTGAAGTTGAATGACCACTAGACTCAGTCTTGTACTTTCTATTGCTTGCTTATTGTAGTACAAGTTGATAAATTTTATGATATGGTGGCACTTTGTGGGCTATTGAATTAATGGTGGTGCTATCATTATAGGCAGAGGAGGAGAAAGTGAAATGAAATCAGATCTGGGTAGACTACAAGAATACTCCTACTGTCTGTAAAGCACAAGATTTTTCCAGGGAAAAGACGAAAGAGAAAAAAGACCAGCTCCGTGAGCTAAGGCATGCTCTCTGTCTGTTCTAGATTCTACCTCGGTAAGGATTGGTCCAAAGGTCTCCAGTTCTTTTATTTGTTTCTGGAGGTGCTTCAGTAATGTTGCATGTATTTGGTTGCAGTGAGCAGTGAACATCAATTAGCACTCCATCCTGTAGTAACTTGCGACTACTTTTTCACCTTTTCATATATGCGAGTGTAAAATTTGTCCTTTGGATTGTGAACACTCCATATTCAGTTGAAACATGTATAAAAGTGTACCTTACACCATGATGGTTCTTCAGGTTAACAAGATTCTTCAGAATCTTTCCAAGGAAATGGAAATCTTCACAGGCTTGGCATTTCTAGACTTACCTTTTCCACAGTAGTCGGAATTGATGCAAATTTTGGCTTTTGCAACTAATATTGTGGATGCAGTTTACTTGGAAAATAATCAATTTACTGATCCAGTTTAATGCAAAAATTGGCTTTTTTAGGACCTAACAATGTGGATGCAGATGCTCTTTGAAATACAAGAACCTCTAGCTTCAATGGTATGGGTCCTGTGTGATTAAAATTGTGAAGGTTGAAAAACTACTTGTAGCCCTCTAGCAAACAAGGTTCAAACTTAGGGATAAAGAAATATACTCAAATGCAGTGCAACAACACAATATAACTTGGATCTACCCTAAAAAATGTCTTGGAAAGTCTACAGAATGATTAAAAAACAAATCTAAATCCCATTATTATTACTTGAAACGAATATGAATTCAAACAAGGTTATCAATGAGGCCGATCTTCATATTTCACTTGATTTCCTTTTTCTTGCCTTCGGCTTCTCCACATAAGTACCAGAACCTAGAGGTGTTATGCTGGTCACATATTGCTCAGCTCCTTGAAACATGCTGGCACCATGGATCCTCAATCTCTTATCAATATTATAATTTGGATCATAATAAACTAAACAACTATCAGTATCGAAAAGAATTTCATTGTTCTGAAACTCGCATACTACCCTCAAACGACCGGTTTCAGTAATAGACTTCTGCGTAATTGTGAACCGTTTTGTCCACGATTCTTTTACTCCATATTCATAGGGAGAGCCAAGTAAGTATAAATGGAGAAATTGTTAGTACAGTTGCAAATTTTCACACACTTTTTCTGAGTTTAAATTTATATTTTGGTTGTATACAGTTGGATTTTCCTTTTTCCTGGCTGTGCCACAGCTCGTGTTTCTATTAAAACACTGCTTTCAGCTCATGACCTTAATAGATTGTAAACCGACTATTCTTGCATCCAAACACAAGACAATTCTTAGGAAACTTCAATTAAGATCTTGACCCAACAGTCTAAAGATATGATTAAGAGAAAGGAACAAAAGGCATTCAAGTATGGGACAAATTTTCCAAAGAGCACTACTACCTACGTGACTCCTACTCCCTCCTTAATACTTGTTTATTTCAACGTTCGTTGTTCACGTACTTACAAAACCAATTCCTCATTTCTCTATACAGACACAGACACCATAACTTTTGCATCACCCACACGTCGACTTTAACACCATAAGTTTTGTGAAGTATGCAAATGCACCCTCCTAACACACCCACATTATTGTTGTTAATATTATAGTCACAATCTACAGGATGTAGCATGGATCCTGTAATTCTTGCAACCTCCTTGAATATCTCATTAGTCATATCAAAAGATATAATAGCTTCGTAGTACTCACGCTTGTTAACAGCATACCAATGGAGAGTTCCATTAATAACCACCCCAGGCTTTATTCCATCAGGAAAGTAGTAAGGCATGTCTTGACACTGACAAGTTCTCCACGAATTTGACCCTAATGTGTAGATCTGAACTACTGAATGAGAACTGACCCAAGATGCCCTAACTTCAGAAGTAATATCTGAAATTGAGGTTAATATCCGCATTACAGACCCATCCTCACAACCATCAGAACTACCAACAGCTTTAGGAATTTCAGCAACTCTTACCAATTTGAAATCACCAATCTTGTCATCATAACCGAACCCGTACAAGCCCTGATCCATATTACTGTGTTCAGAATTTGGCGGCGTTGCTATGTTCTTGTATTCCTTGGTTGATGGATTCCAAATGCAAATGTCATCCGCACCATAACTGGATTTGTCATAGTCTGATAAGCAAACCAGACCATCACAGGAACCCAAAAGAGTTACAGAATCTGAAGCTAGCTTCGGGAAATCCATCTCTGCAGCCTCATCAACAAGATAACCTGCTGCAGATGATAACTTTGAAGATAACGAATTGTACTCCATTGAGTATATTGCTCTGCGTTTATTACTACCATACTTGTAATGCACCATAAGGAAAGTGTCATTTTTCTTAATAGTATGGTCACGGTACGTTTTAATAAAACGAGGAGAAGAGAAAAGATTGCACCAAGGTTTGCATACAGACTTGAATCAAAAGATAGATTTCACGGGTAATCTAACAAAGATTTCTTGGTCCACCTCCGTTGGAACACTTGACATTGTTCTTTTTAGATTTCTACTTGTTGCAAACTGTAATATGAAGTAAGAAGGTTTCTGAGAAGTTTTTCAATGTTAAGATGCAATGAGGTTGTGGATTCCAGCAGCATATTCATCAGAGTACCATTTTCTTCTCAAGCTTCTGCTCATATTACCGCTTGTGAACCTTCATTAGTTAAGTGAAACTAGGCTAGGGATATACTTTCCTACTAAGATAAGTTTTCCGTTTAATATGTCAGGTAACAGCAGTTCCTTGTATCTTTTAATCTTCGTGTCATATATCAATAAACTCGAATTACCTTTTATTAAAATCTCATTGTTCTTGAAACTCCAAAATGATGCAGAATAACAATCAATAGGAACCTGGACGCTCTCTTGGGCGATGGAGAAACTTTTGGTCCAAGATTCTCTTACGCCATAGTCTTGCATCTTCCATACATCAATCCGAACATCATGAAAATGAGAAAGTACACGAAGGCAACCTCCTAACACACTGGTACATATATTGTTGTACTTATTATTTTCCAAAGGTTCTTGCGGTACTGGTGCAACTTCCCTGAAACTTTCATTGGTGATATCAAAAGAGATTAGAACTTCTGAATGATCACCAATGGTACATGCATGCCAATGAAGAGCTCCATTGTAGAGTACCCCTTGAAGATATGTCAAAATAGTAAGGTATGTTTTGAATGCTTTTCCATGAGTTTGATCCCAATGTATATATATCAACTTTCGAATTATCTGAATGACCATCAAAATCGATAACCCGGACCAATTTGTAAGTGTCAATATTGTTATCATAACCAAACCCGTAAACACCTAAGTCAAGGCTGTGAAAAAAGTATTGTGGTGCAGCCGGTATTTTCTTGTATTCGTTAGTCGATGGATTCCAAAGATGTAATACATCTTAATAGGATGAAATACATCTTTGAAAGAACAATGGCACAAGTTTGACTGTGTACCAGTCAAATCGTTGTTTGTATTCAAAACCGTATCAAAACAATGGCAGTCTCTAATATCTGATCCTTACTTTGAAAGAAACTATAATCTTCGGAGCTGTCGTCTTTCTATGCCTGCATTATTTATGAAGAAAGTATTGAAGGATGAAGATGAAGATGAAGCATTTGTGACAGATTTAGAATTTAAAACTTTGGTCATGGATGAACGAAACGGTATTGACTGGTTTCCCGCCAATATTCCATTTGCTGTTGACCGTCACTGCTTTATTATATTTAAGCATTCTTGCAGAACCCTTCCTAAACCTCCAATCAGAAAAACTCGTGTCCCTCATGTCTTGAGTGTCACTATAGCTTTCGATTCTGCAAAATCAAGTTACTATGAGGTTGTGGGTGTCTGCATGGAAGATACCACCAAAAGGATTCTTCGTATTGAAATCTACTCTTCCAAAACAGATTCTTGGAGAGATGCAGGAGATCCCATTCCTTTCGCTTCACCTGGTAGATTAGCGCTGTCTGGTGTGTATTTGAATGGTTCAGTGCACTGGATCGATTAGTGGAACGCAACTCTTCATTATTTTGATATTGAATGTGAACTAATGAAGACACTTGCAATGCCAACACACCCCTATCCCGAAGAAGATTATACTAGGCGTATTGTATACTTTAAAGAGTGCAGGGGACATATTCATCTTATGGAGTTGCGCAAGGATGACATGCCCCATGCTGACATTTGGGAGATGCGTATGGATTATACATGATGGAATGTCAAGTATTACGTTGATCTTAGTCCATTAACAACTGTATATGCTATTAAAACTAACAATTGGTGTCAAATTAACTAGATGAAATAAACTAAAGATTGGCATCCTCTGCAGTATATGCTATTAAAACTTGCAGGAATGAGCGAGTATTTCAGGAGTTTGGAAGGGCATTTTCAAAAATGCAAAACCAAAGAAAAAACTAAGAAAATAAAGAAAAAAAGACGCTAGAAACAGGGATTGAACCTGTGACCTTGTGGTTAACAGCCACACGCTCTAACCAGCTGAGCTATTCCAGCTTTGCTGTTAAAGTTTCGGAATTACCTCATTCGATTCCAACATTAGAATCAGCAAAAGCATTATATAAGCACCCTCACTATTCTTTTTCTTGTTCGATCTTTTTGCACTTGACAAAAAAAGAAAAGTAATTAAGGGTTTTCAGAAAATTGTTGCAGGAGAATGGTTAAATTGGAGAATGCATCTCCATTCTCATGACTATAGACAACAAATCCATGCTCGATCTTTAAAAACCATGTAACGGTATTCCAATGTAAGCAAAGAAATCCAATTGGCACTGAGACCGATTGAAATCCAAAATGAATTAAATTTTCTTGCGCGTTATAAAGCAGTGAGTAGGTGACCAGGCCAAGCAACCAGACTAAACGTACCCTAGAGCACGCAAGATAAGGGTGCGCCCGGATATCGCTTCATGCTGCTCCGGATTCCAGTTGGCTATTCGTCATAAGAGATTTATCCATATACAACTCATTTTCTTTGATGGGCAATGTGGGTGCAAAATACCGCACACTCATCTGGTATGCGAAATAATCCCTTTAGTATCAAGTGAACACGAATGCGTACAATATATTCAAGATGACGAACTAGATGACGTCACCAAGTCACAGCTGGAGTGTGAAGATCAACGCAGCAGTAAAGAATCCGTGCGGCAATATTAAAGTCCAAGCGACATTGACGCGCTCCAGATCCGAAAATAGGGGCTTTATTAGCTGTCCTCCACTATATAAACTCCTATAAAAGAGACGAGATACCATTGTAGTAGGGAGAGATCTTTTTGGTGAGCTGAGATAAGATATTAGGAGAGAGAAAGTTATTTGTTTTCCAAGTTAGGGTTTCTATTCATCTATTTTGTATTTGATCTATCTCTTAATGAAATGATTTAGAGTTCTTCCTATAATGTCTTGAGTAGAGTTTATAGATTTCACTTTGGTGTGGTTGTAGGATTTCCTGCAACTACATTTTGGCGCTAGAATACAGTTTGGAGGAGTAAGACTGTGGAATTCTAAAACGATTTCTAAATAGTTATTGATTTTCTTTTCAAACAAAAGTTTGCTACTGTTTTCGTAGAACTTTGAGAGTTTCTAAATTTTTAGATCCGTAAAATGAAACCGCAGTTTTTATTTAGTTCAAACATGTATAAAAGTGTACCTTACACCGTGATGGTTCTTCAGGTTGACAGGATCCTTCAGAATCTTGCAAAGGAAATGGAAATTTTCACAGGCTTGCCATTTCTAGAGTTACCTTTTCCACAGTAGTCAGAATTGATGCAAATTTTGGCTTTTTGAACTAATACTGTGGACACTGTGGATGCAGATGCTCTGAAAATAATCTATTTACTGATCCTGTTTAATGCAAAAATTGGCTTTTTTTTAGGACCTAACACTGGATGCAGATGCTCTTTGAAATACAAGAACCTCTAGCTTCAATGGTATGGGTCCTGTGTGATTAAAATTGTGAAGGTTGAAAAACTACTTGTAGCCCTCTAGCCACTAGGCAAACAAGGTTCAAAATCAGGGATAAAGAACCATATACTCAAATACAGTGCAACAAGCCAACAACACAATATAACTTGGATCTACCCTAAAAAATGTCTTGGAAAGTCTACAGAAAGATTAAAACACAAATCTAAATCCCATTATTACTTGAAACGAATACGAATTCGAACAAAGTTAACAAACTCAAAGCAAACACAGAAATAACAAGAATCATAAATAATCCAAGACGCAATGAGGCCGATCTTCTTCATATTTCACTTGATTTCCTTTTTCTTGTCTTTGGCTTCTCCACATAAGTACCAGAACCTAGAGGTGCTATGCCGGTCACATATTGCTCTGCTCCTTGAAACATGCTGTCACCGTGGATCCTCAATCTCTTATCTATATTATAATTTGGATCATAATAAACTAAACAACTATCAGTATCGAAAAGAATTTCATTGTTCTGAAACTCGCATACTATCCTCAAACGACCGGTTTCAGTAATAGAGTTCTGCGTAATTGTGAACCTTTTTATCCATGATTCTTTTACTCCATATTCCTGCATCACCCACACGTCGACTTTGACACCATAAGTTTTATGAAGTATGCAAATGCACCCTCCTAACACACCCACATCATTGTTGTCAATATTATAATCACAATCTACAGGATGTAGCATGAATCCTGTAATTCTTGCAACCTCCTTGAATATCTCATTAGTCATATCAAAAGATATAATAGCTTCGTAGTACTCACGCTTGTTAACAGCATACCAATGGAGAGCTCCATTAACAACCACCCCAGGCTTTATTCCATCAGGAAAGTAGTAAGGCATGTCTTGACACTGACAAGTTCTCCACGAATTTGACCCTAATGTGTAGATCTGAACTACTGAATGCGAACTGACCCAAGATGCCTTAACTTCAGAAGTAATATCTGAAATTGAGGTTAATATCCGCATTACAGACCCATCCTCACAACCATCAGAACTACCAACAGGTTTAGGAATTTCAGCAACTCTTACCAATTTGAAATCACCAATCTTGTCATCATAACCGAACCCGTACAAGCCCTGATCCATATTACTGTGTTCAGAATTTGGCGGCGTAGGTATGTTCTTGTATTCCTTGGTTGATGGATTCCAAATACAAATGTCATCCGCACCATAACTGGATTTGTCATAGTCTGATAAGCAAACCAGACCATCACAGGAACCCAAAAGAGTTACAGAATCTGAAGCTAGCTTCGGGAAATCCATCTCTGCAGCCTCATCAACAAGATAACCTGCTGCAGATGATAACTTTGAAGATAACGAATTGTACTCCATTGAGTAGATTCCCCTGCGTTTATTACTACCATACTTGTAATGCACCAAAAGGAAAGTGCCGTTCTTCTTAATAGCATGATCACGATAAGATTTAATAAAATGTGCAGAAGATAAAAGATTGCACAAAGGTTTGCATACGGACTTGAATCGGAAGATACTTTTCACGGGTAATCTTACTAAGACTTCTTGCTCCACCTCCATTGGAAGACTTGACATCTTCTTTTTTTTTAGATTTCTACTTGTTGCAAACTGTAGTAAGAAGCAAGAAGGTTTTCAAAAAAGAATTCAATTTTAAGAAGCAATGAGGTTGTGTATTCCATCTTCAGTATAATGGTCTTATGTAAGCATCCATGAATCAGTCTGTATGGAAAGTCATTTTTGGTAATCAATAAAATCTTTAAGGCGTAAAACAACGAAAGTACATTATGCATGAATCATCGTATTTACGAGTCTGAGATAGATTTGGAAAAAAATCACAAAGATTATCTAGCTGCGTTAGAATTTTCAAACGCGCATTAGACAATATTAAATTGTCATATCATATAGATCCACACGACACGGCGCATATCTTTGCGATGTATTTTAAAACTGAATCCTAAATTCAATTGCTCAGCTAACCGTCCTCTTGTTTAAACTAAAGATTGGCATTCTGTGCAGATATGCCACTAAAATAAGTTGCACCAATGTGTGAGTATTGCAGGAGGAGTTTGAACTTGCATTTTCACAAAGAAAAACCAAAAAAAAGGCTAGAATAAATAAAAAACATTTAAAAAAAAAAAGACGCTAGAAACAGGGATTGAACCTGTGACCTTGTGGTTAACAGCCACACGCTCTAACCAGCTGAGCTATTCCAGCTTTGCTGTACAACTATAGAATCACTAGTTACTTTTCTGAAACCCTGAAATATGGATTCTAGCAGCATCATTCATCAAGGTACCGTTTTCTTCTCAAGCTTCTGCTCATGTTACAGCTGACTTCTCCGGCCTCTTTGTGTACCTTCATTAGTTAAGTGAAACTAGGCTAGGGATATACTTCCCAACTACGATAAAGGTTCTTCCCTTTAATATGCCAGGTAGCAGCAGTTCCTTATATCTTTCAATCTCCATGTCATATATGAATAAACTCGAAGTACCTTTTATTAGAATCTCATTGTTCTTGAAACTCCAAAATGACGAAGAATAAAAATCAATAGGAACCTGGATGCTCTCTTGGGCGATGGAGAAACTTTTCGTCCAAGATTCTCTTACACCATAGTCTTGCATTATCCATACATCAATCCGAACATGACGAAAATGAAAAAGTACACAAAGGAAACCTCCTAACACTCTGGTACATATATCATCGTACTTATTCTCTTCCAAAGGTTCTTTTGGTGGTGCAATTTCCCTGAAACTCTCATTGACGATATCAAAAGCGATTAGAACTTTGGAGCGTCCATCAATGGTACGTGCATGCCAATGAAGAGCTCCGTTGTAGAGTACCCCTTGATAATATGTGTATTGATAATCAAAATAGTAAGGTATGTTTTGAATGCTTTCCCATGAGTTTGATCCCAATGTATATATGTCAACTTTAGAACTATCTGAATGACCATTAAAATCGATAACGCGTACCAATTTGTAAGTGTCAATATTGTTATCATAACCAAACCCGTAAACACCTAAGTCAATCCTGTTGAAAAAGTTCCGTGGTGCAGCCGATATTTTCTTGTACTCGTTAGTTGAAGGATTCCAAAGATGTAGTTCATCCTAATGGTACCACTGACCCTCTTATTACTACAACATATGCAAAGCAACCCATTACAGTAATATATAATATCAACGGCATAATTAGCTTGCGATTTGAAAGCGTAATCAATCCGATTGAGAGTTATTGGCGTTGACAACGGCAATAACGATGACAATGAATTATAATCTGCTGAATACATGCATTCGTTCTTCAAAAACAGAAGACTAGCGTTGTTTTCTATGTTACTTATGAGATTATGGTGCATATTGATAAAACTACGGCTACGAATTAACGAAAACAAAGCTTTACTTACACACTTAAATCGGCAAAGAGATTTCACCGGCAATCTAATGAAGATCTCTTGTAGAATCTCTTCCGGAAAGTTTGACATTGCTGCGGGAGGAGGAAGAAGTAGTGTTTTCTGTTGGCAAGTTCTAAAACCCTAAGTAAAATTAAGAGCTGGATTTATAAGGGTTTAATAGGCTAATGACTACTTGAGTGCCTTAAGGTCATTCTGTAGACACGATAAGGCACACATCGAGTCTCTCCGGTCCCGTTTAATAGCCGCTTTTTTATGGCCCAGAGTATATGCCTAGCTCTTTTTGAGAACCTCGTCTCCGGTTTTTTTTTTTTTTTTTGACTAAAGATCCTCGGAGATTTGGGTACAAAAAAAGAGTAGAGCCATCTAATTTCGATCCACATGAGGATATGTTGATATTAGATTTATCTACTTATAGTTTGTTTTCAATACAAATTGGAGGAGTGTTTCCCCACAAAATAGGATAGTTTAAGGATCTAACAAGCTTTGCTAGAGTGTCTGCTACCTTGTTTCCTTGTCTTGGGATATAATAAAAACCTAGAAAGTTATTACATAATTGAGCTAGTCTTTTTGCTTCATCTAAATATGCTTTTAAACGCCAAGAGATATCAGAGTTTTTTCCATGCATGTATTTGAAGAGGCTTTCACAATCTCCTTCTATGCTGAAGTTTTCCAATCCATTCTCCTGAGCCCAAACTGCTGCTTGATACACTCCTATAGCTTCCGCTTCTTGTGGGTCTTGAGATGTGGACTGGCTAGCTTTTCCTCCTCCTGTGTTACCTGCATTGTCTCTCAAGATTATAGCATAACTTGAAGGTAAGATGTTAGAAATCCAAGCAGCATCAAAATTGTTTTAAGGTTATTTCCTAGTGGTGCCTGCCAAACAGCTGCAATATTGTTCTTGTGATGTTTGAATTTTGTACTCTGTAAACTCCTTTTGTTTGACCAGAAGGCAATGTGTACTTGTATCTCCTGGGCTAGAGATCTAGCTGATGTTGATTTGTTTTCAAAAACTCTGTTGCACCTCTCCTTACAGATGAACCACATCTTAGTTAGCATTAGTTCTAAAGAGATTTCACTTCTAGGGTTATTGATCCAGTCTTTGTAAAGGGATAAGAACGTACTTGAAGTGTCTATGTTAAGAGAAATTGGGTTGGATCATGCAGACATAGCAGGGAGAATCTCCAAATGGGGTGCTCAAATAAAATAGTTTGGGGTAAAATATCAGGCCCAAACTGTTATAAAAACCCAAGTCGTTGCGGACTTCTTGGCCGACTTTCCTCTAGACGATACCGATGAGATCGAGGAGATCCCAGGAATGGAGGACGAGCTAGAAGATCCACCTGAGCTACTTCGCTCAGAAAATCCAAGGCGATGGGAAGTCTTTGTAGACGGGTCATGTAATTCGGAAGGATCCGGCATCGGAATGGTCTTTATGACTCCGACAGGTTGCATGATCGTTTACAGTCTAAGACTCGAATTCCCCACTACTAATAATATAACTGAGTACGAGGCAGTCATACATGCCCTTCGAGTAATAATCGCACTTGGCATCGATGAAGTGAGACTCACAAGTGACTCACAGCTTATCGTCCGACAGATAGATGGGATATATCAAGCCTCCGAAGCATGTTTGCAGCGATATCTCTAACTCGCCAAACACTATATCGGGCAGATACCTAGCATCACTTTCCGACACTTAAGCAGGAACAATAACAGTCACGTGGATGCCTTAGCCTTTCTCGCCTCCATGATGACAGACCTCGAGGCTACGAATGTAAGAATTGAGAGGGTATTACTACCTTCCATACCCGTAGAAGGAAACATGAAGATCCTTAATGTGGGCACAAGCCAAGAAGCTTTGCCCGGGGACGATTGGGGAACCCCGATCATAAAATACCTATCTAATGGCGATCTTCCAAGCGATCAAAAGCTTGCACACAAAGTGATATCACGATAAGGAAACTACCATCTAAGGGAAGGCGTACTGTATCGACAATCCTACTTGGGATCGCTATTTAGATGTTTTTCCTTTGCTGAAGGCCAAGAAATATTAAGAGAAATACATTATGGTTACGCAAATAACCATAGAGGGGGGGGATCCCTAGCTCACAAAGCCATATTACAAGGATATTTATGGCTTTGCATGAACGAAGAGTCGAAGCAAATGGCGAAACTATGCTTAGAGTGCTGAAAATTTGGTAAACGAAAGCATGCTCCTTCAATGGACTTAAAATCTGTAATAATCCCTTTGCCATTCGCCAAGAGGGGAGTCGACATCGTCGGGCCCCTACGAGCTGGTACAGGCATAGGAAATACTTGATCGTTGCCACAGACTATTTCACAAAATGGGTAGAGGCCTCAGCCCTCAGATACATTAGAGACCATGATGTCTTTAAGTTTCTCTTCGAGAACATCATATGTCGCTTCGGTATCCCAGCTTCCATCGTCACAGATAATGGAGCCCAACTCCGAGGGAAAAACATCGATCTTCTCTTTAACTATTTCAAGATCAGGAAAAATAAGTCAACATCCATCTACCCCGAGAGCAATGGCCAGGAAAAGGCCACTAACAAAACCATCGCCGACATGCTCAAAAAGAAGCTAGATGGACATGGGGCTAGCTGGTGTGAGCAATTACACAATGTTCTATGGGCCTATTGGACCACTAGAAGAGAAGCAACAGGGATGACCCCCTTCGCTCTTACATACGGCACAAAAGCGATCACACCAACTGAAGCGATGTTCCCAACCACTAAGACTGAGGCTTGGGAAAAGAACCTAACCTCAGACATGATACTCGCTAAGTTGGACGATATCAAGGAAAACCGAGAAATAGCTCTTCAAAGAATAGAAAATTACCATAGGAGGTTAGCCCGAGAATACAACAAACGTGTTCATCAGAGGCAATTTATCCCAGACGGCAAAGTCTGGCGCGAGATCCCGCCATATCAGCGCGAGTCAGGAGAATTTTCTCCCATATGGGAAGGACCACTTACAGTCATCGCCAAGGTAGGCGATGGAGCATACAGATTGCTCAATCCAAATGGGGAAGAACTAGAACGCCCCTGGAATATCAAATACCTCAAGCAATACAATGCTTAAACAAGCTTATCGCTTAGAAGGACAAGTTATGAAAATATGGTTTGAATCCCTATTTGTAAAAGGTCATGATACCTCATCTGAATGTAACAAGGGTTTATAAAACCTCTTTTGAGAATAATAAAATTCCTCCTTTTAATATCTCATTGTTTATTTACTACGGCTATTTCTTTCTTTGCCTATATGTTTAATTATTTTGCTTATGATTTTTTATGTTTTATGTTTCTTTTTCTTTCTTTTTCTTATAGTTTCTTGCACTTGCATGTAGAATAATCATACCATATTTGCATTATAACCAAAGCCTATCAAGATTATGGCACGGTGCTAGCCACACCTTCCATTCCACAACGAATGATGCGGGTCAAATACCTAAGATGCCCAAGACGTACACAGACCTAAGGAAATGTCATCTAGCCGAATGAAGCAAGATGAAGCGGGGGACACCCTAAGCTACCTAAGACGGAAATAGACCTAAGGTAATGCCATCACGATAATGAAATCGGATTATGTCCTGCCATAACAGGAGATATCCATAATCAAGGTACTCGTCTTTGGCTAAGGCGATAATCACTTGACCGAGATATTTCCCTCCAAACAATTGTTAAAAAGCAAGTGACTCAAACACCTGATCACTTAACCAATGGGGAAGTGTAACCTAAACTGGACACTATTAAAAAGCAAAGCCCACAGAGGCATAAAACTAGTGCAAAGGGAAATGCGCTATACTCAAAGTCCAACACCGTAAGAGATGCCCTATCCAATTAAGGAACTAATCACTCCTTGGCTTTGTCACCCATGGTTGGACCAACAGTATGCACAAAAACTCCCTTAGAGCTATTAAAATAAACGCATCGCATGATATAATTTAAAAATAAAAATTATCATCCATATAAACAACTACTTCAAAAGAAAGTATTCATTGCCTCCCACATACAAGGACTTACTACCAACCTTTACAACACCCCGGATACAACACGAGGGCATAGAAACCAAAAGGACCAAAAAGTTCTTAACAACATAATAAAACAAAGGAGCATCACAATTGTTCCTAGCCAGGAGCATCCTGCTCGGTATCCATCTGATCCTCGTCCTCGGCAATAACAGTAGCAACTTGCTCGGGCTCAGGACCAACAGGTTGAGGCGGAACCACAATATTGGAAGCAACAGCTGCAGCAACTCTTTGACGTTCATGAAGGATGGAAGCCTTGCATGCATTTGTCATCTTGACCTTGTACTCAGCATGAAGATTGCTCATCTTCTAATGCTTATCAGCACGTTCAGCCTCCAGCTCTTCCTCATGACGATTCACCAAGTCATTGAATTCCTCATCAAGACTTTGCTTTACCCCTTTCACTTCTTCCAACTGCCTCTCCAACTCTGCATTACGCTTACGAGCCTCTACAAGATAAACAATGGAGACAGTTAGTCTGAAGGAAACTTCGCAAAGAACGAAATGTATAAAGTAAAAAGTTGCTGATAAGCAACCTTCATGTTGGAGGGATCCTATATCTGTGTCATCGTTACATAAAGCAAGGTGAACCTATGATGAGCATATGGGTATTCCATAATAATATTATGAACCACTGTACAACTCGTATAAAAAATCATGCCTACTTTAAGTCTTATATTTGGATGAACGTGTTCAGTAGAAAATCGGGTTCAGGCTTAACCCATAAGGGTCAACTATTATCCCTAACAGAGACTGAAATTCTGCTTTGGCAGAACGGCGTTCTCTCTTGTTATGACCCTATAACTTTTCAGAAACTATGGCATGCTAAATGTCTACTAGGGTATGTTCAAGCAATTCCTCATATTCATAGCCTTGTTTCATTGAAAGATCTTGGAGAAGAGCTAGTGATTGTTAAGATGCACGTCGGAAACGTTTACCTTCATTGCTCAAGTGAAGGATGAGTGTTAGCATTCGAGAAGTCTACGCCTTACATTCTTTCATGTTTTATAAGGAAGCACTGAATAGGCCATTTAAGGCATTTGACGTGCCTATTATATTATTCTATCAAGGTTCTTTATCTGAATTTAATTCCGAATTGATTTTAATTTTGATTGTGATTTGGATTTCTTGTATTTGAATTTGGTTCTTCTAATTCTACTTCACTGTGTGGTTTAGAGAGGTAGACACTCTGAATTTGACACATTTAAATAATATCGTCACAGTCCCTTGGCTGCACTTTGGTTATTTCATCGAGCATGAGAATTTAAAACCCTCTCATATGGACAAAAATTGAAGCCTTCTGTTACTTTTTAACCAAACTATGAAGTTCTTCTCAAGTTTTTCCTTGTCATGTATTAAATGTTTTTTTTTTACATCGATCTACCTGAAAACTGCTTTTCTCCAAGTGCCATGGTGTTACATGTTCGTAATCTTTCTAAGTATATTAACGAAATTCAACATGCTCTCAAGTTCTAGGTACTCAAAAAACTATTTGATACAAAGCGAACATCGGAATCAGAGGTATCGTGGCAAGAACCAACCATGAAACTTTTGAAGTAGAAAGGTTTTTTTTTTTTTTTTTGAAGTGGGATAAGAATGGTAAGATTATGCTGTGCTCTAACTTCGTAAGTGTTCCTATGCATGTAGTCATCATCAACCTTATCATTTTTTTGTTTTGAGAATAAGAGTTGTGCTTCCAGTTCGGTTGCGTTTTGGTGTAAATTCTTAGGTGTAAGTACCAAAGTGCGCCACGTTTTGCATACTTCTATGGATTGTAATTCTAAGACTATAGGCAAGCAAGGAAGTATGTTTTCAGTGATTTCAAATGGTGATTTCTCCATAGATCTGAATCTCTCTAAAACTTTTCTTTTTAGTTATCGGTTTATTATTACTTTGTTTTAGATTTAGGTTATAGTTAAGGGTTTGACCATCTAAGACCGCCACGACCTCAAATAAGAGAGTTAGCCCTTAACCAGCTGGAGTATTGGGTGTAACCATTTGGATATATTCTCAATTGCTTTGCCTTGGAAAAGAAAGTAAAATTGCTGTTGTCAGAATTTAGTCGGGGGCAGTATCCCCAGTCAAAGAAAGTTAGACGGGGAGAACGGGTATCCTTAGTCGAAAAAGTGGAAAGAAAATGGTCAAATTGCATTTTGGAGGAACATGATAGCAATTGGGGGAAACATAATGGAAATATTTCATTCATTACACAGAAACATACAAAGGACAAAATCGTGAGGAAAAAAAGAATAACGGAGTCCCGGACTACCGGCATCGTCATTACCAGTTCCGTTGAGTCTATATTTCAATTCATCTTCGGTAAACGATACTGATGCCCGAACGACGAATCATTCTTCTATAGTCTTGCTCCGATGGTTCGGTCACATCATCGTAAGTAAATTCATCTTCCATGATCAAATTCTCTTCTTGCTCTAATGGTTCAGTCACATCATCATAAGTGAATTCATCTTCCATATCCAAATTCTGTTCCATAGTAATTAACACTTTGGCAGTAAGCTTAAACGAAATACCTGGACTTTCTGTAACTTCAGATGCCCGACCCAAAACACAAGCAGTAACGTATTCAAAACAACACGGAGGAACACCCAAACTACAAAGCAGACTAACTTAAAAATTGGTTTTGAAGAATGACAAGAGAGGTTCACCACTTGGTCTCTATTTATAACATATGAAAACTCAGAATTTGGAAACTCACAAAAACAAAGCGCAGCTTCTAAATTAAAGCAAGGAAGAGGTTTCCTTAAGGTCGACATGCGTAAATCAAAGCTAAGACCTTTTAGAACATTTCATCCATGTTACTCTTTAAACTCCTAAGTCATGGTGATTAGGTCCCAGCATATTGTAAGAATTCCAGCTAACCATCGTTATGCAATTTTTTGAATCAAAATCGAAATCTTGATTAGATGCACCCGGATTCATATATATATCCATAAGTTGCCTGGCAATTATTTATCCAAGACGATAGGCATTTCTTTTCCTTGCGGCTCATCTGAAGGAAACATATATTAAGGACATAGATAGAAAAGCCAACAGAACCATATATGACTGAGCGACCAACTTACATCACTACACCAAATCAGGCATTTTGTTACACAAATAAGTGTGACATCTGATTTATTATCACACTTATTAGTGTCATAAATATGGCCGACACAATGAAGCTTCATTGAGGAAAGACAAGACAAGGCCAAGTTGACAAATGCAACATGCGATGTTGGCATTTATGCATATCCATGGAATTGAGTTGGCCCAAACTCAAGGATGATGCAAGAGTGTGGAACAAGCCAAAGAGTTGGCCTATGCATTAGTCCAAGGCTGGCCAAAGCTTGGACAGTGCAAAAAAGCTACTAATGTGAGAGTGCGCATTACTCTTGTCAAGCAAGTTGGCCAAGTGAAGCATATGACGCATGAATAACCAGAATGAGCTAAGAAGATGGCCGAGATGATTGTAACACAATGTTGGTCGTACATCGGCTTAGGCCAAGAAGAGTACATGGCCATATTGGCTGAGTATTGAAGGAAGGCCAAGTTCAAAAATGCGCAACAATGGTGCAATATGGCTCAGGTGGCGGTTATAAGTTGGTTATTGGCTTCACAAGCGTTCCAAAGGTGCGAGTCAAGTTGGAAGGGTTATGAAATGAGTTTATAACATTATTAGAGTTTCCACAACCGTTTGGGATGAGTGCGACATCAATTGGCTGGACAACACAAAAGTTAGCAGTTGAAAAGCAATGTTGGCGGTTATGGAACTACCTTATGGGACACATGGTTGTTCCATGTGTGTGTAAGTGTTGTGCACGGTTTTTGGCTATTGTAACCACTGTATAAATACTGTAAAGGCATTAGAAAATCATTAGGCTATATAAAAGAGAGTTAGTCTCATTGTTTGAGAGAATAAGGCATCACCAATAGGGTGATGGCCTGTTTTGATCCATGTGATGGAAAAGTTTTGTAATCTTCCTTTAGTGCAATAAAATGGGTTTGTTGCAGTATGTATTTTTGTTTGTTATGTTGCTGATCTTGTTGAGTGGATGCATGGAAAACCTCTTCTGCTTATGGGGGCATAAAGAGTTATAAGAGAAAGAAGAAAAGATTTCTGTTGTGTAATGCCTTATGAGTGAAGGCAGATGCATACTTTGATGCAAGTATGCAAGGATGAGTACTTGTGGGTGAATTTGATTCACTAAACCACAGAGTATTGCGGGTCATGTCCCATGAAAATTTTAGGACGTTAAATGGGCATGTGACAGCAGGTATCAGAGCTGTGTTTGGAGACATAGTTCTTGATTTTTCTCTCTTTTACTCAAGTTGGTGTCATTTGTTTGTCAAATTCAGTGGTGAATTGTTTGGGTTTCGTTAGTATGGAGACTAAAAGAAGTTGGTCTTGTGTGTAAAGATCAATTGGAAAGAACTTTGAAGCTTGAAGTAGCAACAGGCCAAGAAAGTTCATGACAAAGGTGTCTGAATTCCAGCCCAAAGTGTTAGACGAACATGCGAGAATCATTGGAAACCGAGTTTCCAAGTGATTGCATGACAAAACTAAGGAGTATGCTGACTTCTATGGTGCAAGTCAGAAGTTTAAGTCCATGTTTATCACAATGGAAAAGATAATTGAGAACCTTTCTATGCAATAGAATTGAAGGTGTCTCATTGTGGCCATTTTGATGGAAGATTAAAGTTATCTCTCTCGAATGCATGTACCTTGGTGGTAATGCAAAGTCTGGTTGTGAACCAGCATTTTTTTTTTTTTGTGGCAATGTTATGTCGTGAAAGGAAAATTGGTTGGAAATTCTTATCTAGCATACAACTTATGGAAAGGTTGAAGAAAGAAACGCAAGTTAGGGAAAAACCGATACACCACGGTCTTGTGTTTGCAAAGATTTCTTCATTGATGCTCGATATGCACAAGGAGTGTGCTTGCACCTGGTTTATGAGTGAGATCAATATGCTTGGACAAGGGTGTCCAAAGACCTGCATTTGATCGTAACCACAAGCGGATGTTCTTGTCGACTACAAATCAGTAGTGCTACTAAAACTGATTTTGGAGAAGGGGAAAGACAAGAGTAACCAGAAGTGCATGGACAGCGAAAATGAGTTCCAAACTGAAGAGTGCAGCTTGCTTCAAGGAACGTAGCCAGTGGATGCCTCATTTGCAAGGATTATGGCCTTGTTAAGATTGTCCAAGGGATTTGTCCGCAAAAGTCATTGTGTAATAAGCTCTATGGTGATGCTCAGAATCACCAAGTTAAGTCTATTCCAGTTGTGCAAAGGTGCACAAGTTTGCGTTAAAATTCGGGGGTGTTGACTGGCATGGTAGATTTGCAACAGTAGCATGCGCCAAATAGGATTTGGGCATGGCCAATATGCATGATGCGGTTGGAGATGCAAGTTAGGCGAATTGTAGATGCGTGGAGAAAGAAGGACAAAGTAGTGGTGATGCATAAGGATGGCATGTGGTCATTCTTGAAGAAATCTTCATAAAAGCTAAAGCAACATGATTGGCTCATTTTGAAGGAGTATTCAACTAAGTGTCGATTATATTGTGCTTCGTTATGGGAGTTGCATGAGAACGTTGATAGTTGGAAGAATGCATGTGGCAAAGTGAATTGCTACATTGGGGACAGTAGGTGCTGTCTCGCTTCCTAATTTGTTGCTTAGAAGCGAAGATGAAGTCAGTATTGCAAGACTTGTTAGGTCTTACAAGTTGCAATCAGTTGATGCGAGTATTTGCTGAAGTTTGAGTATACTTTCAGTTTAGGGCCGAGTGGACCTTTGTGTTGGGATTTATTATCAGTTCGAAGACTAGAAGGAAAAAATCATTTGTAATTTTCAAACAAACCCAACTAGTACGTCGTTGTATTCCTGTTGTTTCGAGCAATGGGTAGCGGTGTACAAAAATCTACATACGACAGATATATTTTATAAAGCCGGAGTCTGGATCTTCAAAACGATCGATAAAGAGCAGTTCACGCAGGTAAAGAAGGGGTGTTGCAGGTGAAGGGAAGCATGGGAAGACCTGAGCTTGCTGGGTCAGCGCCAAAGCCAGCACCACCCCCCACAACCAGAACTCTGCAAGTTGAAGCTTTGACATTAGAACTTGAATCACACAATCACAAAATAAACAATTATGGTTGTGTAACAAAAATGCAAATAAAGAGAATTCAGAATCATGCATGTTACTGTTAATATCTATGACTTACAGTATTGACTAACAGAATTCATGGAGCATAATTATACTGAATCGCAGAATCATCCAAAATTATGAGATTATGTAACTAGAGTTCAATAAAAATTGCACGTCAACTTGTCTAACTGCAGGATGTACCCAAGAACTATCTTTCTAAACTATCAGAATATATAACTCAACAGGACCAGGTGCTAAAAAGATGAATACAATGACATCAACTTCGAAAATTATGCAGGCATGCCATGCCAGGAAACCAGTGATTTGAAAGAAAAGTCAATCAAACAACAAACAGGGGTTTCATCCAAACTGCCACACAAAATCAATGAGATTAATAGTCCAGTTCACAAAGACAGGCAGTGCAACTTTCTTGGGACTTTTGTAAAAAGAAACCATACAACATGCTTTTGAACAATATGCAAAAATTGAATCTCAACCATTGAGCAACACAGTTAATGAAAAATTAACTGCACAGGCAGAGAAATCTAACAACGCATTCCTGTCATAAATTCTGCCAGCAACTAAATACAACGTAAAGTAAATGACATGATCCAACACACAACATTACTAGATACAGTGATTCTGTATCTCAATTTTTCTGCTGAGCATGTAAAAGCAACATTTCTTCTAATTCAGCCAAATCAAATGTCTAAACACTGAATCTCTTCCATCAGAAAGATCAATGCGCCTCATAAAACATTTATATGGCAATGACAATGACACAGCAACACACTCAGCTCAACATAATGTTTGTCCATTGAAACTACAACATACAACACAGACAATCTTGGCAAATACATACTCTTAAGTCTTAACACATACCTCAATATATCAGGCTTTACACATCAATCACAAACAACACAATATGCATGAACAACTAATCAATTATTCAGAAAAGATAAAGCCATAAACAGTTTGTGGAATCATTCGAACTAAAGGACTAGGTTTAAATCTTAAATTGTGGTTGATGCTCTGCTGGAGCACCACCCTTATCTCCTCCAAACTCTCCTGGTGCTCCACATTTTGGGCCACCACAACTCCACTTTTGGTGACCAGGAATCCCTGAAATCTAGATTCTAGCTGCACCATTCAATTACCAGTGTACCATTTTCGACGATGTTGGGCAAAACATGGTTTTTTGTTTTGTTTTTTCTAGTGGAAAAGTGGAGAGCTAATGCAGCAATGGAACGATCATCCCCGCCAACTGGTTATGATTTACATAAAATTAAACTCGAATTATCTCGTTTACGAAAATGAATTGGTTACAACAAAATGAGTAAAGAATGATGTAGATTGGTAAAGTCGCTAGGTATCGTCAGGAGTGGACCCCATCAAACAAAGAAGAATTAAGGACATTACTTGTTATCAAATCACGTTCCATCCTCAACTGAGGCTTCATGTTAGCATCACCGACTTGGAGGACTCTGAGATAAAAAAAAAATTCATACACATTCATATATTTAGAACTACACATGCTATGGCTTTAGATGCCAAACAATATAAGCCACATATCTGACTTCCTAAATACCAACAATAGTAAATTAGAATGACACATAATGTATGCCTTGGATGTGCTATAGCTACAAATAAGGTCCTCAAAGTCGAATACAACATAAGAAGTAACAAAAGCGTAACAAAGGCAAATAACTTCACATACACATTCACATAATATGCCTTTGGAAGCTAAACAATAAGCCATACATCTGACTTCCTAAATACCAACAATAATGATAAGGAATGACACATAAAATTCAAACAATGTCTTCCCAAGACATGGTATAACTACTATGTGTGGATACTCGAGGAAAAGAAGTTTCATATAAAAGGCCAATTCAAATTCTATCAATAAACACCAAGAAGAAGGCCAACGATATGTAAAAACAAATAGGGCCTAAAAACCGAAAACACCATAGGAGGTGACAAACGAATAACAAAAATCTAAAGTCCCTTTCTCTTTCATCTTTTCATTTTCTAAATTTCACAACTTCCATTTTTCACATAAGATAGGATATATAACAGGTGAAGTGCTTAAAAACCTTACCTCTTCCAGCTTTCTTCATGCTCCTCACTGTTTCTTATTGCTCCCCATTTGGTTTAAATATGTACCAGAGTTAAGTGAAACAAGGCTGGTCACATAGTTAACTGCATCCGAATTAGTTTCACAAACCGCAAGTTTCCAATATCCTTCGCTATTCGGGTCATATAAGATCAACTTGTCATCGCCCTGCAATAAGATCTTATTGTTCTCAAAACTCCATTTGAGCCTCAAATAGAATGATTTGGTGATAGTCTCTTCAGTAATCGTGAAGCTTTTAATCCATGATTCCCTCACCCCCATACTCTTCCATTACCCAGACATCAACCCAAACACCAAAAACATGAAAAAGAAAACAAAGACGCCCTCCCAGCTCCCCCACATTTTTCTCATACTTGGCATCTTCCAAAGGTTCTTCTGGGTATGTCAAACGCTCTTTAGGCAAAGGTACCTCCACAAACCTTTCATTAGCAATATCAAAAGAGACTAGAACTTGCACTTGTTTCACACATGAAATGACAAACCAATGAAGTGCACCATTAACAAGTACCCCAGGTTGACGTTTCTCAAATTTGGAAGGTACATTTTCAATCCGTCTCCACGAACCCGTTCCCAATGTATAAACCTCAACCTCAAAACTCTCCTTCCTACGCGGTATGCCAAATTCCTCAAACCTCTCAACTCTAACCAGCTTGTAATCATCAATCTCGCAATCATAACCAAACCAAAACAAACTTCTTACAGTTACTCGGCTCTCACTTAGTTTTCGTGGAACATGTATTTTCTTAAACTCGGTAGTGGATGGATTCAAAACAACAATATGTTCCTCTAGGTCACACTCACCACCAAATACAACGCATAATAAGCCAAATGCACCGCAGAATGAATCAATTTGAGAAGCTGAAATTCCAAATGAGGATTCCTTATGCTCAATAATAAACCCATTTGAAGATGGAGAATTTAGTATCGATTCCAATGAAACGAATTGGGATTTTCCTCTACGATATTCAGGGGAAATAAATGTGACATTGTTGTTCTGGATACAATACTTAATGTGCTTATTGATGAAATTAGAGCTGCGGATTAAGGAACAGAAAGACTTACTGACAGACTTGAATCTCAGGAGATATTTGACTGGTAACCTCAATAAGATCTCTTGGGAGATGTCTTCTGGGAGATTTGAAATTGACACCGACATTGTAGTGCCTGAGAAGAGGAAAGAGTTAAGCTGTTAAGGGGTTTAGAGATTTTCAAAATGAAAAAAAAAAAAGATAAATGGGGCACTACTAAGATTCAAGTATTATAGGTTAAGATTTGAGTTGAAATAGAACAAGCACCTACAGAGACAGTCACATAGGTTTCTTATAACCACAAGGTCACAGGTTCAATCCTTGTTGCCAGCAAATGTATTTTATGCTTTTCTATTTGAGATTCCTCAGCTGAGGGAACAACAACTTTGAAGGCAGTCACTATACCTTTGGCATTGACATAGGAAATTGAAGGCATAGAATTGCACTATTTCTTCCAAACACCTAAACAGGCTGAAATTCCCTTCTCACTGAGTTTCCAAGTTGCTCGACTCTTTCCTCGTTGATAGGTGGCTGTAACTGACGGCGAACTCGTTGATAGGTGGCTGTAACTGACGACCAAAATGGTGTTCGAGCATAGTCTCAACATTCTCTGTTTTTCCTATATGCAAAGGAAGGCCCAGACCGTAACGTAAACTGTATTGAGTGATGTTTCCTCTACATCCAGTCTCATTAGCCCAGCAATATGAACAGTATAACCAGCCTTGATTCTGTAAGTTCTTGGTTTCAAAAGTCCTGGAAAAGCAAACAAAGACGCCCTCCCAACTCCCCAAAGTAGTCCCAGGCACAGGAGCTTCAGTTAATTCATTAACTTCCCCTTCACTAGCATGTTTACCTATTGAATTAATCAACGTCCATTTACCAGCATTCTGAGCTCCAACAGCCCAAACATTTCCTCTAGCACCAGCCAACTTACAAACACCATGCTTCAAACCCCAACCTCTAACTGCGCTAACCAAATGAGCGCTAATAACCTTACCAGCTCCTCCTTCACGCGCACGCGTACGAACCCAATGCTCCAACCTCGTAGGCGATAAACACCGCAAATCAATTTCCTTCACTACAAGAACAACTCTAGGTACATTACCCGATTTCCCTTGTTTCCAATCTATTGAATTCTCATCTATAGTATCAGAAACCAATCTAGCAACTTTCCTAGGAAACGAACCATCGAAAATCAGCAGCATCAACAACCATTAAAACAACTGACCCTGCCCCACTTGTCGAAACCAATTTCATACCAATTTCTGCTGGTGAATGACATCCAGCAGAAACAACAGGTTTCGAACCAAATTTAGTAGTAACTTTCGGGAGTCCTAGTTTTTCATTTTCAGGCTCATCAAGATTGCCCCTTTTGATAGAATCAGAGATCACAGTTTCATCAATTATGGGTTGTCTATCTAACTTCATTATATAATCTGGTTTCTTCTCAGAGGGTTTCATGAAGTAACCTGGTAATTTTGGGTCTAATCCTTGCATATGAACACCACAACCAGGGCAGACTAGATGATTTTTGAGATGTTTTCTCATCGAAATTTCCTTATCTTATGAATTTTAAACATGATTGTGATTCAGTAGAGAAAAATCTTGTAAGATTTGAAGAAAATTGCTGTGGGTTTTGGTTATAAGGGTTTGAATTGAAGAAATAGGAAAGTAAGTGAGAGTTTAAAGATTGAAACTTGCTTACCTTTGAAGAAGAAATGATGAAACCCATGTTTGAATTTGAAAGGTGAGAGCTTTCGAGCTAATAACATTTCTGGGTTTTAATTTTATCTTTTGTTGATGATGAAAGAGATGGTGTTTTTCTATGTGGCTTTGGAATCGGATACCTAGGCTGTTGTTCTTTGTTTTGTTTCTAAAGAAGAAACGGTGGTTTTCTTATTGGGGACATGAGATGATGATTCGGAGTGCAACAGTTCACAATCTCTAAAGTTGGACTCTAATGTTGTGAAAGGCGATCTAGGCGCTCGCCTAGGTGCACAAGTCATGAAAGGAGTGCGCCTAGCTAATAAAACGCCCGAGGCACAAAAATGCTACCCATTATTGTTTTTCTGGGCGCCATAGGCGCTAGACTAGGCAATGGGCTTGGTGCCTGGCCTAGCGCCTCATACAACATATTTGATTAGTCGGTGAGTTTCCCAAACTCATATATAAACTTAGTCGGTGTTAAACTCTATATGTTTAAACTTGTTCCTAAACTATCTAGGAATCCGTATGTTTTAAGGTAAGTAATGTGAGCCTATATATACCCTCATGAGGGTAACCAAATTCATACCACAAAGCTTCTTTCTCCATCTTCATCTTCCTCTCTGCAACTGCTATTTAGAATTGAAAACTTATCTCAGAAGATGTTGAATCCTGTTTATGCTCACGTAATTGTCGATGTTGTTGGCAAGTTGAGAGAAAGTTTCATCAACCAAGGCGTTGATGATTCAGTTCTCGATCGTCTTCAAGAGCAGTAGGAGTTAAAACTGATGATGCAACGTGAGGTTACACCACTTCAACCTGACGGTCAACCTGTTCATAGAGCTCCTGCTGTTGTTCCAGCACCCTCTGCACATGAAGCCAGTACTAGTGGTTCTAATTACGTGCACGAACAATATCCTGCGACAAATCAGAGGCCGCCTCTTGGTGTTGATCTCAATGTTGCTGCATATGATGAGGATTCCTTCATGCCTCCAGGGAAAAGGTCAAAGCAGCTTGATTCTCCTCCGCAAGATGGCTCTTCGGACTCTATACTTCTTCAACAAGAGGTCCCTGCTAATGATCTTTGTAACACCCTCAATCCAGGAAAACCAGAAGGCGAAGAGGATGATGAGCCAGATTTGAACGAAGATGATGATCTTCTGCTCGACCAGGAAGAAGAAGATGAAGAGAGAAACATAAATCAGTTGATATTGGCACAATATGTAAAGGTAGATACACCCAAGAGCAGCAATAAATGGAGATTGAAGTGTACTCTCAAGGACGGCATACTCCACTTGAACGACAGAGATATCCTGTTCTCCAAGGCTGAAGGAAATTTTGATTACTGATCAGACAATGTAAAAAGAAAGACCCATAATAGACCCATCCTCTTCCATTAGGAGAGCTTTATTGAGGTAGAGACATTATGGCACATTATATACAAGGGAAGTCTTATCCAATGACAGAACATCCTTTTTAATTCTATTTTTTAGTCTGAATTTAACCCAAAAACCAAATATGGCAAGTGGAATACAAGTTCCACAATCAGCTCTAACAAAAGTGGAATACACAAATTCTGGTATTATGGCCATTTAGGCCAATGGTGTTCTGTTACCCCAAAGGAGTTGTGCTATAGTGTTAAAATTTAGCACTTCCAAGAGTCTCAGACCAATTATACCACAAAAATATGATGGCACATTACTAAGTATCTTAAATAGAAAAGATTAAGAACCAAAATATCAACTGAATTCAACTAGATATATCTACTGATTCTTGTAAAGAGTTGTGTTGCATAAGACTTAGGTTGTCCCTATTCAACAAAAATTTATCAAAATTAATTTAACCTCAACAAAAACTAAACAATCTTTTCAAGAGCTAAACAACACAGTAGACGGTTTCACAACAGAATTTGATCTTTCAGCTCTGACCCAAAAACATATGCTTCTGAAAGCATCATCAGGAACAATCTCCAACTTAAGGAAGACCTGAGCCTGCGGCGCCAGCACCAAAGCCACCACCACCACCACGACCAAAACCACCCCTACCTCCAGAACCCTGCAAGTTGAACCTTTGAGATTAGAATATTGAACCACAGGATCACTAATAAACAACCATGGTTGTGTAACAAAAGAGCAATGGACTTGCAATATTCAAAGCTATTTTAGAACCATAGGATCACTAATCCAAAGTCTCATACAGATTAAATAGTCCAGTTCACTGAAACAGGCAGCCAAGCTATTTTAGAACATGCTTTTGTAGAATGATTCAACAGCTTTTGAACCATAAGAAAAATGCATTTTGAACAGTCATCCAACAAGCATCAAACATAGTGAGAGAAGTCTAACAAAGTAACGATGCATTGCAGTCCTAAATGTGAAAAAGGAAAAGTAATGACAAGATTCTAAGCAACACGTTATAGGATACAATGACTCTATATCACAATTATCTGATTAGCATGTAAAAGCCACATTTCTTCCAAGTCAACTAAATCGAACATGTCAAACCACTGAACTATCTACCATCAGAAAGATGGATTGAATCTGCTATCACATCATTTAAATGGCAATAACTATCTTCCAAATGCAACACGGACAATCTTGGCAAAATACAAACCCTGTAACACATACAAACTCAACACTTTCCTAAATCCTATCAGAGATAACATATCAGTGAGAAACAAGACAATATGCATGAGCAATTCAGGCATTACATAACAATGACAAACAAGACAATATGGAGGAACAAAACCCATCTCTTATTTAGATAAAACAAAGCAATAAACAGTTCATTTATAACTAAAGGTCTAGATTTAAACCTTAAAGTGTGGCTGATACTCTGCTGGAGCACCACCCTTGTCTCCTCCAAACTCCCCTGGTGCTCCCCCTCTTGGACCACCACGGTATCCTTCTCGGTCACCACCAAATCTAGGTCTGTCACCACCTTCATAATTACGCCTACATACACAACAACAACAACAGAATCAACATCAAACATCATACACAAACAACCATCAGAAATCAAATGTTACAAACACATCAAATCCAACAAAAAACATCGACAAATCTTACCTAGGGCGATCACCCTGTGGTGCTCTACCAGTTTGAGCAGATTTCTTCAAAGTATTAGGCACAATCTCAGATGGTAGATTCAAGTAAGTCCTCAAAAACTCAATACCATCATTAGTCAAAAACCAGTAGTAATGCATCCATGCGAAGGTCTCACGAACGTATTCCTTTGATTTAAAACTCTGCATAAGCTTAATCACTTGTAGATTTGGTACATCAATGTCTGGATGCTTTGCCAAGTTGAAATCCTTCTTTGCATACAGTACTCCCTCTGAAATCAAAAAACCCCAAAATCAACCACAAATCCAGTAAATAAACATCAAAATCAAGCAGAAAATCACAGATCTAGAGGATTTTTTTAGGGTTCTGTTTTTTACCTTGGAAGAGGTACTTTGAAATCTCACGACGGTTCTTCTCGGACATAATCTGAAAAGAAGAAAATGAAACAGAAGAAGAGATTAGGGTTCATGACTGTAAAGAGGTTAGTGGAGAAGGAGAAGAGATTTAGGGTTTAGTGATGCTTACCATGGTTGCGGCGAGTTGGAGAAGACGGAAGTTCTTCTTTTGTGGTTTTCTCTTCTGTTTCTCTCTCTCGCTGAGATTGTATTTGCAAAGGCTTGAAACCCTAGATAAAATGCCTTCAATTTATATATCAAGAGAGAGGCGAGTTTGGGTAAGGCTTTGTTTGGTTTGTGTGTATGGTGCTAGGGTTTTAATTGGGCTTTTTTGTTTGAAGGATAAGTGAAGCCTGTGTTTGAGGGTTTGCTTAAGAGGGTTCGTTACGAGGAGATCGAATTTGGCTAGGTGGAGTGGAGAGAGTGAGTATGCCGTCATTACTTTCTCTTATGGTGGGTTCGGTCGTGGAATTCATAATTCCGAGGAATTATAATCCCATGGAATTAGAAATCATGCAACCTATGTAAATTTTTCGTGTGTTTGGTAACTTGGTTAAAATATCTAAGATTCGTAGAACTCCCTTGTCTTAAAGTTCATATATTGTTCGGTATTGCCTTCAGAATCTTAAAATTGTATACATATATATATGGTCCCATAAATCCCTTGATAAGTTTCTGAGAAAATCTTATGGGGAGGGGTCGGATTCCATACGGAGAATTTGCTGGAAAACATGATTCCAGGAGATTTGGGCAACCAAACGTACCAAAGGAAATGTAATTCCACCAAATCCCCTGGACCCATAAATCCTACCTTTAAAATTCTGCATCTGAACCCATCATTAGTTGAGAAGTGAAGTTTGGATTTAGGTCATTTGGAAGCACCGGTAGAAAAAAGAACGGAGCTCTATAAATCGGGCGATCAATGAGTAAATTCAATGATATTTTTTTATTATTCAAAATATTTTCCAATCTTTGATCTACGTTTAAATGATGTTTCCGATCATTTAAATCCTATTTCATTATTCTTATCATCTATTCTGATCTTTGTTTCAACTAGTGGTTTTTAATATTTTATTTCTTTCCAAGTTGATATAATTTTTCATTTACCCATGCTTTTCATTTTCATATTTCTCTAAATCTTCTTTTGTATTAGTTTCTCCTTCTTCGGTTATTATAGGTTAGTTTTGTCCATTCAAAAGTTTTCTTTGTTTTCCTACTAATATCTACTCTCTTTTTTCTTTGCATGACCACTTGCTCATCAAACATGAAAGGCATTCAGCTTTGGAACTTTGTAACCAAGTTTTTCCTTCTTATAACAGTTTTGTTGCAATCTCAATCAATTTTGTCATCATCTCCTACAACAGTATTGCAAACCATCAAACTCAAGATAGAATCTCAAGAATATCAATTTGTCTTACCAGATTTGAAGTGTTATCCATGAATATTTGATTTGCAAGGTTATCCATATAAGCAATTTTTGATACTAATAGATTTGAAGTGTTATCCATGAATATTAGATAAACAATATGATGAATATCCAGCGTTTCCATCATCGTCAGCATGGAAGAATATAGTGGTAAAGGATACTCCATAAAAAGCAACACCATGTCTTCTTCTCCGGATTTTTTAAAACGCGGGGGTACCAAAATACACCACCAACTTTTTCTTAGGAAACCTGTATGGACTATACTCAATTACAATTCCGAGAGTTACAACTTAATGAATCTCAATCAGGAATTATAAGAAGAGTTTATATCTCTTTCTCTCACAATCAGAATGTAAACAGAGACAAGACCACCGTGAACCTGATTATTCCTTGAGAGTACTTGAATGATTCCAAAGATCGATATCTAAGATTAATCAATTCGTGTCAAACAAACAAGAATGGATATACCTACTTTGATTGATTTACGTACAACCTGTGATATTTCAACTATAAAGATAAAAAATATAATGCGGAAAAACAAATGCCACAGACACCAGAAATTTTGTTAACGAGTAAATCGCAAATGCAGAAAAACCCTAGGACCTTGTCCAGATTTGAACACCAAATTGTATTAAGCCGCTACAGACACTAGCCTACTATCAAAACTTCGAACTGGAATGTAATTGAGACCGAATCTACCATCATAGCGTTTCAGTTAAAGTCGCGCTCCTTACACCTCTTCAATCCCAGCAGGACTCCGTGCAATTGATTCCCTTAGCTGACGTCCTTTACATCCTAAGAGTTGTATCAACTTAATAGAAGACTTTAAACCAATCTGCCTCCCACAGATAAGCCTATATGTGATTTGTATTCTGATCAAAGATCAAGGTAAGATAGGAAATCGATTGCAATAGACAAAGTCTAGAAAACCTCAAAATCTGGTCTTATGACTCATGAAGAGCATCATAAATTATTATTCACCTCACAAGTAGATACTTGTGGAATCGCAAAGTCTGAGACAAATAAACTTTGTGATTTCTATTTATCTTGCCTATTTTAGCAAATGGCTCAACAATCAAAGCAAGATCAGGATACACGAACTATCAAGATAAAGATAGTTGGATCTGACTTCACAAATCCCTAGGTGAATTCTTTTTAGTCGCTAAACCTAAAAAGGTTTAAATGAGAGTACGACTCTAGTTTACAACTAGGACATACAAGAATAGTATCAGGGATTCAAAGATCCCAGTTGTTTGAGGTTCTCCTTATATAGACTTTCAAGGTTAAGGTTTCTTTGGATTTAAGCTAAGGTAGATTTGAATCAAGCAATCAATAATCATCGTTAGATGAAAAACTTGACTTGAGATTAACATAATAGAATATATATACTCTAGTTAGGATGAACCGTAACCGAACCATGTACAATGACTTGTTCATGAAAGGTTAGTCGAGCGATAAGCTTAACCATTTTCATATAACACTTTAAGACTTTAATCTTGAGTCACACATGTGATCAAATATGTCTAGATATATAGTATTTTTTTAGAGAGTTGTTCAAATGCCGATTATCTCATATAAATAATTCTTATTCTGATGCATCTGAAAATATTCGACAGGGTAAGTACGTATACTATATTCCTGTTCGTGACTATTTTTTTGTCATGGTACGTGTACCGGGTTTGTATACCCTTTAGACAAAACGGGTTCAGGAATCCATAGATCTTTTCCGATTTGCATACTGGGTATGCGTACCTTATCCGGTTTAGAAACCAACAGATATTTTCCGGTTTGCATACTAGGTATGCATACCTTCCTGGTTCACGAGTCAACATACTTTTTATGGTATGGATACCGGGTATGCGTATCAAAAAGTCGCTGCCGAACTATAGCTACGCCGGTACTAGGTACATGTACTGCGTCTCCTGACTTACAACAGTTGTCCCATTATGTGAACTTGTCCCAGTATGTGAACTGGTATGCATACTGTCTTGTATCCAGATTTACAGTAGTTCTATATCTCTCTAATAATTAATTCGAAACACTCCTGAATAACATCAATGACACATATCACTGTTTCAGGCTATTTTCAAATGATTAAATCTTGAATCATAATTTAGGTCATAAACAATAAATTGTTCTTAACCAAATTCATCAAGTATGAAAAAATGTTCTTAAGCTTAGTCAACATATCTCGAAAACGATAATCGAGATACACTTGACTCGAAATTTATATTATGCATGTAATATCTAATTTAGTCATGCGACATTGTCTCATAGATAAAAAGGTGAAAACTAAAGTAATAGGTGGTTCAGTCTCACTTACCTTTTGTTAAGAAGTTCTCCAAAAGCTTCGTTGATCTTCGCCTTCAAACGGTAGAACGTAGTGATATGTCTGGTACTCAACTACACACTTCTATCCTAATCCGAGACTTGACTAAGTGTAGACTAGAAATCAAGATATAGTTTTAATCAACTAAATTTGACAACACGCTTGAGATAACAACACTTGTGAGTTCGACCGAGCAATGCTCTAACAAGAAGTTTAATTGTCATGTATCAAATTTGGTTTATTTTATGCCAAAACAGTGGATTTAATAGAAAGCTCGTGTACCGAATCTCCGAATTAAACATTGGGGGGTCATATAGATGTAATTCTATTTCTCCTATTTTATTTCCAATCTCTCTACCTTTCTCTTCTTTCTCTTGTAGGTAATGGCTATACCTCCTTCTCATTTTTATTTTACCTATAAATTATATTTCAGGATCCAAAAAGAAAAACCCCTTTCGTATTTCATAAAAAATAGATAAATGTTAATCATGATTTCTTTTCTTTTTTGAAGCATGAAATTTTATTAAGAACTAAGTAGAAATTACACGAGGGTATGTTTTACTAGATAAGTCATCTATTACAATTTGATTAATGTAAGATTGGGTTGTGTGGTCCCAAATTGATTTTAAGAGGTTTCCCAACATACTGGTATCCGCAGAAAGATTCGCTGGTCTGTTCGCCGCTTGATTTCCTTCCTTGTAGTTATGCTGGATGGTGCACTGCGGGATTCGGTTCATGTCCAGCTGGATGTCTATGACCATTCCCGAAATGTGCCATGATGGTTCAACGTTTGAGTTTAGGAAATGAAGTAGGTTTTTCGAGTTAGTTTCGAATTGTAATTTTAGTCAGATATGTCCATTTGTTGTCTTTGGTTTGTGTGTGTAGTGCTAGGGTTTTAATTGGGCTTTTTTGTTTGAAGGATTTGGAATGGATATGTGAAGCCTATTTTGAGAGTTTGCTTAGGAGGGTTTGTTATGTGGAGATCGAATTTGGCAAGGTGGAGTGGAGTGAGTGAGCTTACTGTCATTACTTTCTCTTGCAGAATCCATAATTCCGAGGAATTGTAATCCCATGGAGTTATAATCACGGGATTTATGTAAATCTCTCGTGTGTCTGGTAACTCGGTTAAAATATCTAAGATTCATAGAACTCCCTTGTCCTAAAGTCACATATTGTTCGGTATTACCTTCAGGAACGTAAAACTATATATATATAAAATTTTAGGATTTAAAAAAATTGGTTTATAAATCCCTTAATAAGTCTCCCAGCAAATCTAATTAAGGGGGGAGGGGTCGGACTCTATATGGAAAATTTGCTGGAAAACATGATTCCGGGGGATTTGGGCAACCAAATGTACCAAAGAAAATGTAATTCCACCAAATCCCCTGGACCCATAAATCCCACCTTTAAAATTCTGCATTCGAACCCACCATTAGTTGAGAAGTGAAATCTGGATTTAGGTCATTTGGAAGCACCGGTAAAAAAAAGCACGGAGCTCCGAATCGGGCGACCAATGAGTCAATTCAATGGTTTTTTATTTATTTATTACTTATTTTTCAATCTTTGATCTTCGTTGAAATGATGTTTTTGATCGTTTTAATCATATTTCATTATTCTTATCATCTATTCTGATATTCGTTTTAACAAGTGGTTCTTATTTTATTTTTATCTTTTTTCAAGTTGATATAATTTTTCATTGGGAACATTATTTACATACCCCTCAAAATCTTCCCTTTAAAATATACCCTTATTCAATTTTTAAAAATGCCCCTACCTTCTGAAAAGTGGAAGCAACTAGCACAAGTTGCTTTCAGAAGTGGACGCAACTAGCACAAGTTGCTTCCAGAAGTGGACGCAACTTTATACAAGTTGCTTCCAAAAAATGGAAGCAACTTTCTTAAGTTGACCCCAAAAAAAAAAAAAAAAACCCTCGGGGGTATTTGTGCAAGGTCAACAAAAATAAAGAGTATTTATAACATTTCCACTTTTTCATTTGTCCATGCTTTTCATTTTCATATTTCTCTAAATCCTCTTTTGTATAGCCTATAGGTTACTATAGCCTATAGGTTAGTTTTGTCCATTCAAAAGATTTATCTGCTCTCTTACTAATATCTACTTAATTGTTTTCTTTGCACTGCCACTTGCTCATTAAACATGAAAGGCACTCAGTTTTGGAACTTTGTAACCAAGTTTTTCCTTCTTATAATAATTTTGTTGCAATCTCATTCAATTTTGTCATCATCTCCTACAACAATATTGCAAACCATCAAACTCAATATGAACTCTAATAGTATGTTCATAGTATTATTTTCTTTATCATGTGTATGATCTCAAGGATATCAATTTTTCTTACCTCATTCTAAAGGTAAATATTATCTTCTAACACCTCTTATCTCCTTTAATCTGTTAACAATAATATCTAAGAACATGGCTTCATCCTTAAGCACCCAAATACCAGCCATTACTAATCAAATGCAGAATGCAAAAGTCTGAGATACCTATGCAATATAAATGAGGAGAACTGTGGGTTCAAAGAAATCTATCTTTGAAGCTTCTGATGAATTGAGTAATAACTTGATAGGGGAAATACTATTTTAAGGATCCTATTGATACTAAAGATGTGAGAAAGGAAATAAATTTACTATGGAAGAAATACAACACAAAGGAGATACATGTTGTTAAAAGAAATATATATATATATATTCCTCCTCAAGTTTAAATCGAAAGAATTTGTGGATGCAGTTCTCAAGAAAGGCCCGTGGAACATCAAAAAATGTCATCTCAACCTCAAAAAGTATGATGCTTTTATACCTATTAATGATTTAACTTTTATACCATGATGGTTCAATGTTTGAGTTCGTGAAATGAAGTAGGTTTTCCGAGTCAGTTTTGAATTGTAATTTTAACCAGCTCTGTCCATTTGATGTCTTTGACGTTAGAGCGGTGGTGATTTCGTATGGTTGCTCTACCGCTAACACGGTTCTAGCAGTCGCATATCTGCATATGGAACCTTCCCTTGTTAATCCAAGGTGTCCTCGCGTTGTACCGTCCGTATTTATTTTTATGCAGTTTAAGATAGGTTTCACCCAACCCACAATTTTTTTTGTTGACGTTCGGACTCTATTTCCAGGGTTTAAGTGAGCTGGAATTACAGGTAACGCGAGAGGAAGTTTTCCTTTGCAAAAAAATATTGTTGAAAACTAAGAGCCATATGTGTTGTGTTTCATGGGTTTGGCTTCTTTTGGCGATATATAAATCCATTCCTGGATGTCCATAAAGACAAAAAAAAAAGTTAGTCTTGATAAAGGAGTGTGACTGTATTTGTAGAATTTGAGAGATTGTTGTCTGAAGGATCTGATTTTAGGGATGTTAGAGAAATGCTCGGTCGAACTCTCAAGCGTTGATATCTCAAGCTTGTTTGTCAAGTTTAGGTGTCAAAACTATATGTTTTGATTTATAGTCAACTTATAGCTATGTCTCGGATTAGGATAGAATGTGTAGTTGAGCTTTAGACTTCACGCCGTTCATCAATTGAAGAAGAAGATTTAATGAGGAGAGCTTGGAGGAACTTCATCAACAAAAGGTATGTGGAGACTTAAACTCATCTATCACTCAGAAATCTATTCTATTCTATCTCCTATTGAGACTAAGTTGTATAGCTATATAGACTTTTACATTATACACATTTGATATTTCGAGCTGAGTTTAACTCGCTTATATCTTTCTCGAAATATGTGTTGGAAAGCTTTTTGCTTTAACTACGTTCATCATTATTCTTGACAAGTTTAGTTGGAAACAATTTATTTGTTGGAAACTAAATAATGAGTCAAAAGATGATCATGTGGAAATCGCCTTGTAACACATTACATGATTTATGTGAGACAGTCATTTGATGTAGACTCGGAATGTTTCATATTGATAATTCGATTACTTAAAAATTACTTATAAGCTAATAGTTTATGTGATACAGCTATTGTCGTCTTCTAAGGATGTTTCAATGATTGAAATGGGAGTTTAGAACAATTAACCATTATCTGGATATGGCACAGTATGCAAACTGTTGTAAGTAAGATTCAGGTCCGGGAACCAAGTATGCATACCCGTATGCGAACGGTTTTAACTGTCAAAGTCCGGGAACCAAGTTTGCGTACCCGTTTGCAAACTGTTTCACCTGAATTCGGTCTAGAACGACAGTATACGTACCCGTTTGCGAACTATCAGAAAAGATCAAAGTCGGTTAAGTATGATTTCATACTCATGAACAAATACATTTATATATTAAGGAATACAATCCTTACAAACTATGGTTAAAGTGTTCATGAACTGAGTCTTTTGAATCAATCCGATTTTGCTTCAATTGTGTCTTGTATACTTCTATGAGAATATAAACAATTGAACAACTCTGTGAGTAACACAATTAGATTCATTTGATTATCATTTGATCTAGGAGTGTTAGATGAATGTGGTTAATGCAAAAGTGTTCATATGGCTAACTTTGATTAACTGTTATTGAGCCAACTCAATATACATGTTTAGGTACGGTTACCCATACCTAAATGAAGGTATATTTCATTTGTGTGTAACAATCTAAGATAATCTGTAGTTACCTAAAATCTGAGAGAGGCTAAAAATGGGATTCTAGGGTTTCTGAGAGTGAGTTACGGGAGGTTGTGCATGAACAGTCTTCGCCTAAACCACGCACAGTGGCCGTTCAAAGGCTGCTTCAGTCACAGGGAAGAGATTTAGGGCTGGTCTTGGAAACACAAATGGTTTAGGGTTCAAAAGCAAGACTATGAGCACAATCAACTCTTTTGTTCCGGCCAGTTCTGAAATAATGGACGTTAACAGTTATGATAAACACGAGTCAAATCAGCAAAACGAAAATTCGTCTTTGAATTGTTTGTTTTGTGGAAATGTGAATCATGTTCAAAGTAAGTGTTGGAAATTCAAGAAGAACAACAAACGAATGGCCAAACTTCAGAATGACATGCAAAGGATTAATCTGGCTTTGGGTGACCAACAGGGAACTCCTAAAGACAAGAAGAAGTCTAAGAGAACCAGAGTCAGGCGAGGTAAGAAGTCTATTTATACATCAAACCTTGACAAGTCACCATGTGAAACAAGATGTGAGCATTCTGCTCACTCCATCACTATCTAATTGTAGTGATATTTGTATCCTTAGTATTAACTTGAGAATATGAGGGTTGCATCAAGGTTGCTCAAGTCTTGTATAGTTGTTAATTTCTTATCCTAAATTTTATTTGGGTTTAGAAGTTAAGATTTGCAATTGAATATTTTCTTATAAAAAATAGATAATGGATCGTGAATCGTGAATCGTAAAGACTTTTTCAAAAGTTTTTTTTATGGTTTACTTTTCTGGTGCTCTATTTATATTCATTTGTGATCAAAATGCCCTTCACTCTTTTTTTCTTTGAAAGATACAGTTTCATGGCTCTTGTAACTAAAGGTATCACAAAAAGGGATGTAGTAGAAACCATTAATGTGTATCTTTGTGAAGGAATCCAATCCTCAAGGAAGAAAAAGGAGAAGTCTACAAATGATGAAAAATGTTTTTCCTCTAACTGTTTTTTGTCTATTTGTCAAAATGATATATAATAACTTCAGGGCTATGGTAAAGGATTTCATCAGCATAAAAAATGATTTAAAATCTCAAATCATGTTCTCTTTGGAAAAGATAGCTCACTATGAACAAATGTTATCTCTGACAAAGAACACTCTGTGTGAACTGAAAAGAGAACCTTAGTGAGTTAACTGATATTTCTGAAGATTTGGAGGAATTAAATGATCCCATAATCAATGGGTTCTTCAATAATGAGAAGAAATTCTCAGTAGATGCTCTGAGAAAGTTCTACCATGTCTAGGAAACTTCTTATGAGAATTTATTCTTGTGTTTTAAGAATGATAACTAGGGTTTGGAATAGCATATATTGTGATTACACATAGCTATTGCCAACGATTTTCATCTTGCAATGTTTTAGATTTATTTATTTAAATTCAAAGTTATTTAGAAGATGATTTTGCAGTATTAATCTTTATTGGTTTTTATATTGCAATTTTTTTTATGGGATATGTGTGTTTACGTCCGTGAACTATGATTATCTCATATGACAAAAGTTAAGTCTATTATGTCTTTATGCAAATATTGATAAAAGATAGAATGAACTTTTGTATATTCCGTAGTATTGATCTTTCCCTGATCCACTTCTATGTGAAAGTACTATATGGCTCCGTAAGTTTTCTTATGTTGAGCATTTCCGATTAAATTAATCATTAAGGTTCTCCTATGGTTAATTTATTCGAGTTTACTGGATACAAATTCATGTTTCATGTGATTTGTTAATATCCAAAGAAATCCTTCTTATCTCGTGAAAGTAAGGTCGCTCTTGTTGTTCTTTCGGGAATGACATTTTATGGGGGAGAATTCTTAATTGAACTTGTGCTTAATTTCCAAATCTTTGTGGGGAGTACGGCTGCGGAATATTGTAGGAGTTATCTTGTATCTTTATAAACTCCTTGATGAATACACTAAGTTTCGACTATGTGAAATCATCGATACAAAGTTGATATGTTCACTTTTAGTCATGAATAATCTCTTTGAGAAATGATCCCGCTAGTTTTCGTACCTTTGCCAATTTATAATTGACAAAAAGGGGGAGAATTATTTTGTAGTTCACACTACATACATTGGTTTACGGATTATTATGTAAGGGGGAGTGGTTTTCATTGTGAGATGAAGTATTGACTAAGGGGGAGTGATACATATCACCGTAGTATTATTGTCAAAGTTGTGATACAATTGAACTTTGATGCTGTGTAATAATACTATGACACTGTATAACAATAATTGAGAACAACTGTTTTCTTATTGTTATGGCTACGGATCTTCAACAACTATGATGCTGAGTTGAACACGTTTAGAATCACTGAAGTACTTGGAGTGACGAAGAATTCAAGGAATGTTGAAGAACCAAGGAAATCAAGCACGTTGGATGAGAAGCTACAAAGTTTATTTCTTTTGTAATCCATATGTATTGATAGTTTTATCACTAAAATTGATAAAGGGGGAGATTGTTAGAGCACTGCTCGGTCGAACTCACAAGCGTTGCTATATCAAGATTGTTTGTCAAGTTTAGGTGTCAAAACTATAAGTCTTGATTTATAGTCTACTTATAGCTATGTCTCGGATTAGGATATAATGTGTAGTTGAGCTTTAGACTTCACGACGTTCATCAATTGAAGAAGAAGATCTACTGAGGAGAGCTTGGAGGAACTTCATCAACAAAAGGTATGTGGATACTTAAACTCATCTATCACTCAGAAGTCTATTCTATTCTATCTCCTATTGAGACTAAGTTGCATAGCTATATAGACTTTTACATTATACACATTTGATATTTCGAGCTGAGTTTAACTCGCTTATATCTTTCTCGAAATATGTGTTGGAAAGTTTTTTTATTTAACTACGTTCATCATTATTCTTGAAAAGTTTAGTTGGAAACAATTTATTTGTTGGAAACTAAATAATGAGTTAAAAGATGATCATGTGGAAATCGCCTTGTAACATCTTACATGATTTATGTGAGACAGTCATTTGATGTAGACTCGGAATGTTTCATATTGATAATTCGATTACTTGAAAATTACTTATAAGCTAATAGTTTGTGTGATACAGCTATTGTCGTCTTCTAAGGATGTTTCAATGATTGAAATGGGAGTTTAGAACAATTAACCATTATCTGGATATGGCACAGTATGCAAACTGTTGTAAGTAAGATTCAGGTCCGGGCACCAAGTATGCATACCCGTATGCGAACGATTTTAACTGTCAAAGTCCGGGAACCAAGTTTGCGTACCCGTTTGCAAACTGTTTCACCTGAATTCGGTCTAGAACGACAGTATGCGTACCCGTTTGCGAACTGTCAGAAAAGATCAAAGTCGGTTAAGTATGATTTCATACTCATGAACAAATACATTTATATATTAAGGAATGCAATCCTTGCAAACCGTGGCTAAAGTGTTCATGAACTAAGTCTTTTGAATCAATCCGATTTTGCTTCAATTGTGACTTGTATACTAATATGAGAATATTAACAATTGAACAACTCTATGAGTAACACAATTAGATTCATTTGATTATCATTTGATCTAGGAGTGTTAGATGAATGTGGTTAATGAAAAAGTGTTCATATGGCTTACTTCGATTAACTGTTATTGAGCCAACTCAATATACATGTTTAGGTACGGTTACCCATATCTAAAAGAAGGTATATTTCATTTGTGTGTAACAAGCTAAGACCATCTGTAGTTACCTAAAATCTGAGAGAGGTTAAAAGTGGGATTCTAGGGTTTCTGAAAGTGAGTTACGAGAGGTTTAGCACGAACAGTATTCGCCTAAACCACGCACAGTGGCCATTCAAAGGCTGCTTCAGTCACAGGGAAGAGATTTAGGGCTGGTCTTAGGGAGGGAAGCAGATGAAGAGAGAGATCAGAGAATTTTAGGGTTTGAAGAAGAATTGCTCTGAGAGGTTATCAGAAAAAAATCATTGTAGCTTGGAGAAACAGATGACCTATTTATAGCTGAATTCTCTAATCTCAGGTCGGTGAAGATAAGGATTGCTTTCCGTGCCGTGCGGAGCGATTCTCTCGTCTCTTCAGCAATAAAGATAAACTAGGTTGAGTTTATCTCATTATTCCACCACCTTTACTCTCTTCTGCGGTGAAAAATAAGCCGTGTATTTCTCATATGTGCCGTAGACTGTCAGGCCAAAACCCTAATTCTTATCTCCCCATTTGTGTGAAGCTAAGTCAACCTTTATGATGATGTGTTGAGAGATATAAATATTCTCTTTAGCCGAGTTGGCCAAGATAGAGAGATATTCTCCGATTTGTAAGAATGACTAGGATGAGTCACGTGAAAAGGCATGGGATGCCTCAGAATTCATGTGGAGAGTCTGAAAAAGAGACTTGGTTCCTTCATGAGGCTCGTGCCTACCATGAGGAATATTCATCTCTGACCGAGATTTCCCGAGAGATTTGAATTTCTTCGAGAGAGATTGGAATCTCTCCGATATTTTGCAGAGAGATCGGAATCTCTCCGAGATTTTTGCAGAGAGATTTGAATCTCTCCGAGATTTTGTAGACGGGTCAAAATCTCTATAAAGATTTTCTTAATGGATCCGAATCTTAATGTGGTCACCTGGGACTCGTCCTGGAGAGAGATAAAAGGATTTGCGTGCCTGATTAATGCCCCTGCAAGACTTTAGCTCACTTGTATTTGACCATGGTGTTAGAGCACTGCTCGGTCGAACTCGCAAGCGTTGCTATCTCAAGCTTGTTGTCAAGTTTAGTTGCCAAAACTATAAGTCTTGATTTCTAGTCTACTTATAGCTAAGTCTCGGAATAGGATAAAAAGTGTAGTTGAACTCTAGACTCCATGGCGTTCATCATACAAAGACGAAGAACTACTCAAGGAACTGGTGGAACTTCATCGACTAAAAGGTATGTGGAGACTTGAACTTATCTATCACTCAAAAAGTTTATCTACTCTATCTCCTATCTTGAGACAAAAGTCATATTACTATATAGACTTCGATTATACACATTTGCTATTTCAAGTCGAGTTTATCTCGCTCTCGAAATATGTGTTGGTAAGCTTTCGCTTTGACCAAGTTCATCTTTACTCGTGACGAAAGTCATGTTGATTATTTCAATATCTTAAAAATTGCTTTGATGAAAAATAGTGTGTGAATAACCTCTATTTAACATCCTCTAAGAAGGTTTCAATGATTGAAATAAAGAGTTTAAAATATGTAACCATCTTTGGATATAGGCATATATAGTGTGTTCGCACATTAGTGTATAAGTCCAAAACCGGGAACCAAATGTATGCATACTTGTATGTATACAAAATAGTTGATGGAGACTGGGTACGTACGCGTACCCATATGCATACTGGCGGAAAGTTAACGTCCGTGAATTTCTGCTGAGTTTGAAAACCAAATCAAACTCAAAACCGGTTACTTAAGTACGCATACCCATACGCATACTTAAGTGTGTTACTTTCTAAAATTGGTTTATTCGTGACCTTAAATTTATATAAACTAAGGAATGCATATTTGCAAACCGTAGCTATAAAGTTCATGAATCGAAACCAATTTTGTTTCGATTGTGTCTTGTATACTTTTATGAGATCTAAGCAATTGAACAACTCTTGAACTAGTTATGGTGAAGATAAATAAGGTTGATATGAAAGTGCTCATATGGCTACCAATTTGGTTAACTACTGTTGAACCAACGACTTGTACACGTTTAGGTACGGTTACACAAACCTAAATGACGTATAGTTCATTTGTGTATAACAAGCTAAGTTCGATCTAAAGGTTGAAAAATATTAGCTTGAATCTAATTAGGTTTTCATCTAACGGTGAATATTGAATGCTTTGTTACCAAGGTAACTTAGATTGCAAACCCTGATTTGGAGACTATATAAAGGAGAACTCTAGCAACTGGGAAAGGTAATCCCCACACTTCCTGTGTGATACTAGTTGTATAAGCTAGAGTCGATTCTCCTTTAACCTTAGGTTTCTACCGAGACCCTGTAGGTTAACGACTTGAAGACTTCATTGGGATTGTGAATCCAGACCCAACTATTTTCTTTGTAGTTGCGTGATCTTATCTTGCCCGATTTTATCCTATTGAGTACAATTGAAATAATTGACTCGAGATTAATTTCTCCGATAGGAAAGATAAAAGAAATCACAAACATCTTCATCTCATCGTTTGTGGTTCCACAATATCTAGTTTCGCAATCATACGATTTATATTATATTGAGGTGATTGATAATTCTAGGCTGTTCTTCGGCAATATAAGTCCGGGTTATCGATTGGTTCATGTTCACCTTGATTTATCAAAAGACGGAACAAAACTTGTAGGTATTTCTGTGGGAGACTGATTTATCTATTCTTATAGACTTTTCAATGTGAGACATATTTGTTTATTAAAGTCTTCGACTTTGGGTCATAGCAACTCTTAGTTGTGGGTGAGATCAGCTAAGGGAATCAAGTGCATAGTATCCTGCTGGGATCAGAGACGTAAGGAGCGCAACTGTACCTTGGATCAATATGAGATTGATTGGGGTTCAACTACAGTCCAAACCGAAGTTAGTTTGTAGTAGGCTAGTGTCTGTAGCGGCTTAATACAGTGTGTGTTCAATCTGGACTAAGTCACGGGGTTTTTCTTCATTTGCGGTTTCCTCGTTAACAAAACTTCTGGTGTCTGTGTTATTTCTTTTCCGCATTATATTTTGTTATATAATTGAAATATCACAGGTTGTGCGTTGAATCAATCAATTGGGAAATCCGACCTTTGGTTGTTGATTGAAATTGATTGAGACTTGAACATTGGTCTTTGGTACCGTTCAAGTTAATTTCTCTTGTATTCAATTAGACTCGCAGATTTCTATTTTCTTGAGTAAGGATTGAATCGACAATTTGAGATATAACTCTTTAATATACTTTTTATTAAGATTGAGTCTGACTGTCTAGTTGATTCTCTTAAAATTATATTGGAGTTAGTCTATACAGATTGCTAAGCGAATTATATGGTGAGGTTGTTGTACCCTCACTTTTTCAATTGGTATCAGAGCAGACAAACATGTTTAAGACCTTATAATTCTGTGTTTGTAGCGATCTGACTCTATGGACAGAAGTGCTATCTCTATAAATGTACCACCAGTCTTCGATGGCTCAAATTACTTATGGTGATTGCTATGCGTACCTTTCTTCAAGCGCGTGATTTTCAATCATGGGTTTATGTAGTTAATGGCTATGATGCTCCCGTTGTGGCAGTAGGAGATGAAACCGTAACGAAAGATATTGGTGCATATGACGCTGCTGAGATACTTGCTGCAAAGAAAAATTCCGATTGTTTGAATGCCATTATACATGCCATTACCCCAGATCTTCAGCACCATGTGACTACGTGCACTCGGTCTAAAGATGCTTGGGATATCTTAGAAACCGTATTTGAAGGGAATACCAGTGAAAAGGAAGCTAGGCTTCAAAACCTAAATTCCGATTGGGAAAACTTTCCTATGGCATATGAAGATTCATTTGATGAGTATAATCACAAAGTTTCTGAAATTGTTAATGCATCTTTTGCATTGGGTAAGACTAGTCCTGAAAAGGACATTGTGATGAAAATTCTCAGATCGCTACCACATAGATACGATTCTAAGAAGCATGCCATCGTTGAAGGAAATAACCTTGATGCTCTCTCCAGAAATACGTTGGTTGAAAAGTTAAAGATCTTTGATCATGAGCATACATCCAAAATCGGAAAGGATGTTGCTTTCAAAGCACAGAAAAACACTAAAATACTTGATAAAAGCAAAAGTGTTTGCATCTCTGAAGATGATCTTTCTGAGACTGATTCATCAGATGAAGATCTTGACAAGTCAGTCTCGTTGATCACAAGACAGTTTAGGGATCTTCTTCTGAAAAGAAGTAAACGGTTCTCCAGAGATAAATCCAAGTCATCAGTTAAACCCCATAATCGTGTTCCTCCTAAAAATAGGGATAATGATGAGACTGATGACGAGGATATGCCACAGTGCTTTAAGTGTAAATGTTTTGGTCATTTTGCAAATGAGTGTCCAAATCGAAAGAAATACACTGGAAACAAAGGTCTTGCTGCAACTCTTGATAAAATGTCTGACAACTATGATTCTAATAAAGACGAAAAGTTAAGTGTTGCACTTCTTTATGAAAATATGATTTTGATAAGTGTAGCAATACATACGTCAATCTTGATATTCTTTCAGAAGAAAATTCAACCGATCTGGAAGAAAAAATTGATCTTTCCGTTGGAAACTCTCTGTCTGATTTTTCAGGTTCTATCTTGTGTCTAGCAGCTTGCACATCTCGGATACCTGAATCATATTCCAGGTTGACATGCTTATATTGTTCGCTCAAGGGTCATGAGCTATCAAAGTGTTACAAGTACAAACACAAATTAAGACATGTCAACAAACTTCAACGAAGAGCAAATCGATTAGAAAACAAGCTCAAACTTGTTCAAAAGACCCCAGAGGTATGTAAGATTTTATCTTCGTCAAAGAAGTTAGTTTCCAAGGATAAGATTAGACCATTGAAAAGAAAGTTATGGTCTAAAAACTTTGAGAAACAGGGTTCTACGAATTTCAATGAAAAGGGATATGATGGACAGATTATTGTTCATCCCAGCACAACTTAAATTGTGTTGGTTAGTGCATCATTGTCTCATGTGCCTGATTAAAAGAGACAAGATTTTGCACACCTTAGGCTTTAAGAAAAGAAAACTCTTTAGTTGTTTTTGTCTTTCTTTTGTTTTTGCTCTAAGAGCATTGAAAAGTCTGGAATTCATGTCGCTTTTCATATCTAATTGATATTGGAAAGGACTTCCCTGGTTAATCAATAAAAGAAGGTTAAAATTGACAATTCTGTCTTTTATAGGGTTGAGAGTTGTGTATACACGCACCTGTTTGCTTAAAGGTTTTGTAACCCTACATACCTTTTTCTTTCCCTGAAACTCTTTTTATCCTAAGACTGCTTGTTGAGACTCAAGTTATGATTTCCTCTCATATGGATACTCCAAGCATCATGTCTTCTGATGGAAAAGATGTTAGTATGATTCTTAAGCCATCAATCACGAAGGAAAAAGAGAGATCTCCGTTACCTCCAACCTTGAAAAGAAAAATAAGGAATGTGAGGAAGCCAAGGGCTGTTCCTTCAAATTCTCAGAAGTTTTCTGATGTTCTTGAAGAGTTGAAGGAGACAAGAAAGGAGATTCAGCAAATAAAGGCTTGTGTTTTGAGAACTCTAGAGATTCAGAAGGCCCTGGTTCGACATCTTCAACCTAGAAGGTTTGTTGGAATTGACTCATTTCTCCATGAACCATATATTCCTATGGCTGTTGACGACAAGGAGTTCGAGGACGATAAAGCATTTTTCAGAGGTCTCAATGTCTAGGAAATCTTCTTATGAGAATTTTATTCTTGTGTTTTTAAGAAGAATAACTAGAGTTTGGAATAGCCATTATTATGATTACACATAGCTATGTCCAACGTTTTCATCTTCAATGTTTTTAGATTTATTTGTTTAAATTCTAAATTATTTGTTTGGAAGATGATTTTTGCAGTATTAATCTTTATGGTTTTATATATTGCAATTTGTTATGGGATATGTGTGTTTGCGTCCGCGAACTATGATTGTCCCATACGTTGTCAAAAGTTAAATCTTTCGTAAGTCGATATGCAAGTATTGATAAAAGATTGAATGAGCTTTTGACAAAAACAGAAGTTAATCCTTTTATGTCATTATGCAAATATTGATGGAAGAAAGGATGAGCTTTTGTTTACAAAGATTAAGTCTATTGTATGTCATTGTGCAAATAGTGATGGAAGATAGAATGAATCTTTGTCTATTCCGCAATATTGATCTTCCCTGATCCATATTCTTTTATGTATATACTGTGTGGCTCCGTAAGTTCTCTTATGTTGAGCATTTCCAATTAGATTAATCATGGGTTCTCTTGTGGTTAGTTTAGTTGAGTATTCCAGTTGAATTAATCATGGGTTCACTTGTGGTTAATTCAATTGAGTATTTTGGATACAATTTCATATTCTTATATGATTTGTTGTTGTCCAAAGAAATCCTTCTTTTCTTGTGAAAGTAAGGTCGCTCTTGTTGTTCTTTCGGGAATGACATTATATGGGGGAGTTCTTATTTGAACTTGTGCTTTATTCCAAATCTTTGTGGGGAGTGTGACTGTGGAATATTATAGGGGTTATCTTGTATCTTTATAAACTCCTTGATGAATGCATTTAGTTTCGGCTATATGATTGCATCTAAAAAGTTGATATGTGCTTTATTTTGGTCATGGAATGTCTCTATGGAAATTTTCATTAGGATCCCACTAGTTTTTGTACCTTTGCCAATTTTATTGACAAAAAGGGGGAGAATTAATGTGTAGTTCACACTACAAATACATATGGTTTTTGGATCATTATGTAAGGGGGAGTGGTTTCCATGTGAGATGGAGTATTGACTAAGGGGGAGTGATACATATCACCATAGTATTGTTGTCAAAGTTGTGATACAATTGAACTTTGATGATGTGTAATAATACTATGACACTGTGTAACAATGATTGAGAGCTTTTGTTTTCTCATTGTTATGGCTACGGATTTTAAACAACGATGATGCTAAACTTACAACCTTTGGAATCATTGGAGGACTTGGAAGTGACGAATATTTCGAGTAATGTTGAAGAACCAAGGAGATCAAGCATGTGGAAGAGAAGCTGCAAAGTTTATTTTTTGTGATCCATATGTATTGATAGTTTTGTCACTAAAATTGACAAAGGGGGAGATTGTTAGAGCACTGCTCGGTCGAACTCGCAAGCATTGCTATCTTAAGCTTGTTGTCAAGTTTAGTTGACAAAAATATAAGTCTTGATTTCTAGTCTACTTATAGCTAAGTCTCGGACTAGGATAGAAAGTGTAGTTGAGCTCTAGACTCTATGGCGTTCATCATACAAAGACGAAGAACTACCCAAGCAACTGGTGGAACTTCATCGACTAAAAGGTATGTGGAGATTTGAACTTATCTATCACTCAAAAGTCTATCTACTCTATCTCCTATCTTGAGACAAAAGTCATATTGCTATATAGACTTCGATTATACACATTTGCTATTTCAAGTCGAGTTTATCTCGCTCTCAAAATATGTGTTGGTAAGCTGTCGCTTTGGACAAGTTCATCTTTACTCGTGACGAAAGTCATGTTGATTATTTCAATATCTTGAAAATTGCTTTGATGAAAATAGTGTGTGAATAACCTCTATTTAACATCCTCTAAGAATGTTTCAATGATTGGAATAAAGAGTTTAGAATATGTAACCATCTTTGGATATAAGCATATATAGTGTTTTCGCACATTAGTGTATAAGTCCAAAACCGGGAACCAAGTGTATGCATACTTGTGTGTATACAAAATGGTTGATGGAGACTGGGTAAGTATGCGTACCCGTACGCATACTGGCGGAAAGTTCACGTCCGTAAATTTCTGCTGAGTTTGAAAACCAAATCAAACTCAAAACCGGTTACTTAAGTACGCATACCCGTACGCATACTTAAGTGTGTTACTTTCTAAAATTGGTTTATTCGTGAACTTAAATTTATATAAACTACGGAATGCATATTTTCAAACCGTGACTATAAAGTTCATGAATCGATTCGAGTGAATCAAAACCAATTTTGTTTCGATTGTGTCTTGTATACTTCTATGAGATCTAAGAAATTGAACAACTCTTGAGCTAGTTCATTTGAGTCATTTGAACTAGTTATGGTGAAGATGAATAAGGTTGATATGAAAGTGCTCATATGGCTAACCATTTGGTTAACTACTATTGAACCAACGACTTGTACACGTTTAGGTACGGTTACACAAACCTAAATGACGTATAGTTCATTTGTATATAACAAGCTAAGTTCGATCTAACAGTTGAAAGATATTAGCTTGAATCTAATCAGGTTTTCATCTAATGGTGAATATTAAATGCTTTGTTACCAAGGTAACTTAGATTGCAAACCCTGATTTGGAGACTATATAAAGGAGAACACTAGCAACTGAGAAAGGTAATCCCCACACCTCCTGTGTGATACTAGTTGTATAAGCTAGAGTCGATTCTCCTTTAACCTTAGGTTAACGATTTGAAGACTTCATTGGGATTCTAAAGCCAGACCCAACTATTTTCTTTGTAGTTTCATGATCTGATCTTGCCCGATTCTATTGTATTGACTACAATTTAAATAATTGACTCGAGATTAATTTCTCCGATAGGCAAGATAAAAGAAATCACAAACATCTTCGTCTAATCGTTTGTGATTCCACAATATCTAGTTTCGCTATCATACGATTTAGATTATTGTGAGGTGATTGATAATTCTAGGCTGTTATTCGGGAATATAAGTCCTGGTTATCGATTGGTTCCTGTTCACCTTGATTTATCAAAAGACGGAACAAAACTTGTAGGTATTTCTGTGGGAGACAGATTTATCTATTCTTGTAGACTTTTCTGTGTGAGACACATTTGTTTATTAAAGTCTTCGACTTTGGGTCGTAGCAACTCTTAGTTGTGGGTGAGATCAGCTAAGGGAATCAAGTGCTTAGTATCCTGTTGGGATCAAACACGTAAGTAGCGTAACTGTACCTTGGATCAGTGTTAGATTGATTGGGGTTCAACTACAGTCTAGACCGAAGTTAGTTTGTAGTAGGCTAGTATCTGTAGCGGCTTAACACAGTGTGTGTTCAATCTGGACTAGGACCCGGGGTTTTCTGCATTTGTGGTTTCTCCGTTTTTAACAAAACTTCTGGTGTCTGTGTTATTCCTTTCCCGCATTATATTTTGTTATGTAATTGAAATATCACAGGTTGTTCGTTGAATCAATCAATTGGGAAATCCGACCTTTGGTTTTTGATTGAAATTGATTGATACTTGAACATTGGTCTTTGGTACCGTTCAAGTTAATTTCTCTATTATTCAATTAGACTCGTAAACTTCTATTTTCTTGAGTAAGGATTGAATCGAGAAATTGAGATATAACTCTTTAATATACTTTTTATTAAGATTGAGTCTGACTATCTAGTTGATTCTCTTAAAAGTATATTGGAGTTAGTCCATACAGATTGCTAAGCGAATTATTGGGCGAGGTTGTTGTACCCCCACTTTTTCACATGGTATCTGGCAGGGATGTGCTAGGAATCAACTGTTTGTCCATATGATGAGGCTAAAAGACCAGTGTAACTCGAAAGGATGTTCTAGGAGTCTATCGAAAGGGCCTAGAGGCAGAATAACCAGCGTATCTCGCGGGGATGTCCTAGGAATTATTCAGAAACCTCAGTAAACCGAGTCATAGCCTAGAGCAGACATGACAAGTGTATCTCATGATGATGTACCAAGAATCAGTACTCCTTGATCTCAAATAGGGTGAGTCGTGCTTACATGAGACATGCATATTTCCACTCTTGGTTATAAGTCCGCCGGGGACGTTTTTACGCATCTACAGAGCCTATATGACCAGCAGTTTCTCGTCGAGATGTATACTAGGAATCATGGCATCATAATCAACTCCGTTTCTCGAAGACATGCTGGAATTATGGCTGTTCTGGTTCATAAGTCTATTGGGGACGTTTTACGCTCTACAGAATCTACGTGACCAACAGTATCTCGTCGACGATGTGCACTAGGAATCACGGCATCACGACCAGCAGTGTCTCACGCGGACGTATACTAGAAATCGTGGCTAAGATTTCCTTGAGGGCTAAGGGATTAATCTCTCTCGTGAGAGTTGAATTTTGAAATGACACTTATGCCCCTTATCCAAATTTTACCATCTACATTAAGTCCCCTACTCAGAGTAGAACCTTGATTGTTCTATGATGAGTATATAGATGGTTACGAATCCTTCAGGCACGGATTTACAATTTTTTTGCGGAGTCCCCGAATTGATGCTTAGTCTTTACTTGCTCCGATTCTGGACTTCGAATCAACTATTGACTTGGGAGCTTTCTGGAATTTTGTATTAGGATACATTACTAGTGCGACACTTGAGCCTTGATGAAGTAAAATTTCCGTTTTGAGAGACTAGACTTGCGAATTAGGGTTTCTTTGACCAAAACCCTAACTTCTTCCTTTTGTGCCACTCTGAGCTTGGAATTGGCTCTTGACTTGGAATCCCTTTAGGCTTTTTCATTGAAAAACGTCATGGAAATAAAGTTTTGCAGAGGAAACTTCCATCTTGGTCGAATGGGATTTGCAAATTAGGGTTTACTTGGAAAAAACCCTAATTTTATCTCTTGTTCGCATCTGACTCCTTCAGACATTCTGGATAGGCTTGACGAGGCTTGGAAGGTGTGCATATATCTTGTGGGGTCAGCACCTTATGTGATGAGAGCTTGTTTAATTCCTTGTACAAATCAGACACCTCTTTATTAGAGAAAATACATACTTTTGAAACTAAGGGTACTTTCGTCAAAAACCACTATGAGCTTGCTTTTTCTTTGGCATGAGAGAAACATGGAGCCTCCCTAGGAATAGTCACGTCTTGAAAGAGGGATTGGCGCGTTTCTGGTCCTGGTTTTGGAAATCATGAACTCGAATTCCCTGTTTTGAGTAAGATTCCCTTTATTTTCTCTGAAATTCTGCTCCTCGGGATTCCGTTTCAACCCCGTTCCTATTTGAACACTTCTAGAACCTAATAATCACGTGTATGAGGCATTCTCCTTTGAGTATATGAGCGCTTAGTCGGTCTCTGAGTGTATTAGGGCATTCTTCTTTGAAAATACTCAAAATTGTGAAATAAGGGTATTTCGGTCAAAATCCCTTATGAGCTCGTTTCTGTTGAAGAGTAATGGAATAAAAGGGATTGAGAGAGGCATAGAGAACCGTCCAATAGAATGGGAGAGGCTCGGTCCCTTCTCTTTTAGAATAAATCCCTTTTTCACCAAATTCTTAAAATTAGGGCTATTTTTGTTAAAACCCTAATTCTCTTCGACTTTGTTCCCTCTGAAAAAACTCCGAGAGAATAAATCAAGTCCCACTGTCCTAGGATAGCATTCTCACGCATGAAAAGGGGTTGTCCACGGCTTGGAGGATTTTCTTAGAAAAAAGAAAACCCCCAGTTTCCTTATTTGATCTAAATTCTTCTAATTTCCTATTTTATCTCTAATTCCTTTTCCTTTTACTTCAAAGCTTCCCTTTTGGAGTTGAATCAACAAGAGAAGTATTTTGACGTGTAATGAACATGAAAACTGGTCCACCTCTTCCACGAGTTCTATTTCCATTAGAATTCCATATCTTGGCCGTACCATGAACATATATATACACATGCATGCATATAACTCTTGTATGTGAATAATTCTCCTATTTTCTTCTATTTTCTTGTCTAATAGTTCTTTCCTAGAAATAAACCATCCTTATGTTTGTTTTGATATTGTTTTGAGAATGGTTCGTAAATATCCTAATATGTGTGATGAAGATGACAACAATATGGGCGATTCCGCAACGAGCAATGGAGCCGTCAGCAATAAAGAGATCCCTAACTTCGATGAAGAATTCCACCACTTTGCTGAATTGATCGATAGTTACCCTAGTCCCTAGGTAAGTGATGATCTTGTTTTATGTAGTAGAATCACTTCTCAAAATCAACCACTTGTTCCTTCCTCGGTACTACGTTTTTCCATGGAAAGAAAAAATGTAAAGCCTTCAGTATTGAAATTCAAAGCTCGTCAGGAACCCATGGATTCTTGGCCTGATTGGGTGGAATCTATGCTTTGGAGTAACGAAATTCAGCAAATCTTAAAGAGATCTGGCATCTACCACGCAATTTTAGCTTCAAGGTCTTTGAAAATAAAAAAGACGTTGCTGATTTGATAGCTTTGCTATGTCGTTGGAGTAAACAGACTCACACCTTCGTGTTCGCTTGAGGAGAACTCACAATTACTCTCGAATATGTAGACGCATTTCTTCATCTTCCAGTTACATGTATCTTCTCTTTAACATTATACGATAGCGAAAAAGAGATATCTCTAGCTCTGTCTGAAGCCATTGATAAAACTCATGCTCAAGCAGTTATTAAGAAGAATATATGTAAGTTCTGGATCAGCCGTTGGCGTAGTAACGAAGGACTTTCCGGATTTGCATCTTATTCAACCACGCAAATTGTTGCTTTCATATTGTTATGTCTATCCAAAGATATCTTTGAGAACCCGAATGACAAAGAGATAAAATCTGTATTGATTCCTATGGCGATAGAATTGGCTCGGGGAATAACACTTCCTATTGGCAACCTATTTTTAGGGACTATGTACTCAACCCTAGATAATTTTGTACAGGATATGACATCTTCGAATGGTAATAAAATAACGGATACCTGGGTGAACGTGTGTGTCCTCCAGGCGTGGCTATGGGAACACTTTGAGTAATACGCCCCCATCCCTCGTTCACTGAAAACTAGCGATCCTCCGATAGCCAGAATTTGTAGTTGGTGCAATTAATATCCGATTCAGCAACCCTTGTATGCATTGATGGATGATGAAAAATCTGTCGCTTTTCGTCCCTGGACACAAATTCCTGAGGGTGTGGCTCAGTTGCATTCTTTTTCCTTAATAAAGGATGCCATATTACTTCCCGAAGGCCATGATCACTTATCTGAGGCAGAATATACATATATATTTAGCAGTTCTCTCGGTCGTGTCTTGAGTTTGGATAGTCGTGGTGACTTCAGTATACAATCTTATAATGTTGACAGAACTGCTCGCCAGATGGGATTCGACCAGGATATCCCTTTTCTCAAAGGACCGTCCACGTTTTATAGGATCCAACGGAATCTCTGTACTGTAAGCGGTTTGCAAAGAAACTTTTCTTTCTTTCATGCCCAAAGGACCGGACGTGTATCTCCAAAAGCTCGAACTTACTGAATATAACAACTTATGAGCATTAGTAATTTCATACAAGATATTCCAGAAGAGGATGTAATTTTCACGTCCCGTGAACCAAGTCCTAAACATTCATCTCCTTGCATAAACCAAGTAAGTATTTCTATGTTCAACGATTTTCATGACTTAATCATGTCCCTTTAGAATTTAACTGAATGAGTTTTTTTTTTTTAAAGACTGGACGTTCCATTCGTGCTCGAAGAGAAACTAATTCCCAGGTGGATGACATGGAAGCTGACATAGATCGTCTTGATCCTATCGTGACGGAAAACCATTTTTATCCTTCTTTAGGAATGCCACCAGTAAGAATCGCTCTCTTTTTACTCATACACGTGTTCTCATTCATGGTTGGTACAAATGTGGTCATACTCTAGGAGTATCCCTTTATTTGAGTATTCGTCGGAAATCTTCAGATCCAATAGACTTGCATAGAATGGACTGTAGAATCTCCATACGATGTCGGATTTGAGCTCCCGACCCCAAATTGAAAACAGAAAAGAATTATCTATCTAACACAAAAAGAATGACCTAATTACGAGTTGTTTAGGTCAGTCGATAACCCACGCACTTTTGTCCTCAGGAATCCCGTATAGAATTTCAGGAGTGTTTCAGATTGCACTTACTTCGGTATTGGGATCACATATCCTAGCTTGTTTGTCCGTTTGAGGCACCCTTTGGATACGTTGTAGCAGAGGCATAGATAAGCATATTTTCTCAAGATAGTACCAAAAATTCCTTATGAATGTTCGTCTGTGCGCGTTCTCCCACGACAGTGCACATCAATCTTAATTGTAAGAGGATTCCTGTATTACTTGAACCTTTGCATGTTCCTACGTCTTGAGTATGACTCCTGGGGTATTATGACTTCATTAAATTTACTTATATTAGTGTAAAACATGGCTTTAGTCTCTGTGAACCCTAATCCCGCCCGTGGAAGGAATTCAGTCACAAAACCTTAATTTTCCTCTTACACCTTCATATCTCGATATACCTTGTTTGATTCCATCTTCTTTTTGTAGACTTGATAGACGCATTTATGTGTCTGTTTTCATCTCTATTATGTATATTGTTAGTACCCATTTTTGTACTTATTATGGTGTTTTATGTGTTTGTAGGTATTTTTGGGAAATAAACATTTTTGGAAAAATCGGCTCGAAAAATTATGCGGAGCACCCCTGGAGGATATTTGTTATTCGGACTCTCAGTTTGGATAAGGGGCACCTCAGTTGGGCACCTGCTATTTGCACCCCCGGTTTGGTTAGGGGGACATCCTTCTCCTTCCTCGTTTGAAAATGAAATATTGGCGGGAAAAATTGGTTTTGAACTGCCAGAATTAGGGTTAAGAATTTGAAGGAGTTTTAAGGAGATTCAATGGCTGAATTTGATTGGGTTTGTTCCTCTGAGTGTAACAGGCGTGGTATAGTCGTTCGTTTCAGCTAGATTTGGCCGGAGAATCATATTTGAGCAAAACAGGGAGGATATATCTTCTTGTGTTTATTTCCGGGAAGTATGTGCTGTAATTGGAGGTTTGCGTGTGGAAGCTGGGGTTTTGGATATTTTTGGAACGTGTTTGTAGCATGAGAGCTAAGGAGTAACGCGTGGGAGATAAATCAGAGAAGAAAATCCGTGACTGGCAGTGAAGAATATTATCGATTAATGGAAGAATATATGGAATTATGACGCATGATTTTGGTGTCTGAAGGAGTATATAAGGTGTGGTGGAGTAATAGAGAGGGGACGGAGAGTTTAGGGAGAATAGGGAGAAGTTTAGAGCATCACAAAGCCGTAAAAAAAAGGTTACAGGAAGATTGTTTTATGCTGGTGCAGTGAAGACGAGGAAGAACATTGGACGCTGTAGAACTGTAGTTTTTGCTACAGTGACAGTGACACTTTCACTGTATCGTTTTATGTAACAGTTAGTTTGTCACACATATAAGTGTTACAAACCCGGTTTTTATCATTTTTTCTCCCATTTCATCATTTGTGAACCATTTTTGAGCATTAATAAAGATGAATTTTGAGCATGTTTCCATGATAATGATGAGCTAATTCTCGCGTAATCAAGGCACGGAGGAATCTATTGATGCATGAATAATTGGTAATTATTTTACTTTTCTCTAATTTGCATTTTATAATTCACTCAACTCACTTCTTTGCAGAATTTTAATTGTTTGCATAATTTTCTTAATTAGTTGTGATTCAATTAGATAGATTATACTTTGTTTAGATAATCTATGCTTAAGGGATACAATTAATGTTTGAGAATATGCTTGATTATTTGTGAATTAAGAAAAAGAGATTTTAAATATAATTAGAGTTTTGGAATTTTTACCATCATTCATTCATGTGTAATAGTGGAATCTAGTGTCTTGGTTATTTTACATCTTATAAATAAATTTGGATTTAAATTTTCTCTATTTTAATTTAAATAAGTCTAAAATCAATTGCTTTCACAAGTCTCAACGAACCTTTTACTACAACAAAGTTGAAATCACATCAATTTTTGGCGCCGCCGACGCGGACTTGTTTTTAAGTTAGAGTTTTTAGATTTATTATTTTTAAGTTTTTTTTAGATTTTTATTATTTTCTCTTTGTTCTATTTTACGTTTCTTTGGGTATATTTCTTTGTGCTACAGGTTTGGAGTTTGGACCGAAAAAAATTTAAGCCAAAGACTTTGGTGACTAAGAGATTAGGAGCCAAAGATAAAAGCTAAAAGAAAAGGAAAAGAAAGACAAAGAAATTTTATTTTATTAGGTTTTTAGATTTTATTTTTATTTTAGTTTTTATTTCTTTAGATTTTCTTTTTAGAAATTGTATTAGGATATCTTTTATTTTTGTACTTTTTTTTCTTTTTTGTTTTGCACTTTATTTTTGGACTTTGGACTGTGAACTTTGGACATTATTCTTTTATTTTTAAACCCTACGGAAGGGTAGTTTTAAATATAAACTGTTTGCAGGGAAGGACGACGATTACGATATCGTCTCGGCCCCTCGGGTTCGTACATGACATAGGAGTCGTGGCCCGAGTCGACTTCAGCGGTTCTTCGCCCGTCTGGTACGGGAGGTAAGTTTTTCGAAACACCCGCGAATCCCCTGTCAGCGGGTTTACTGTCTGCCTTAAGGTGAATATATGTTGAGGACTGAATACGGACTTTAATTTCCTAGTAAAGGGAAAGGACTGGCCATACAAGATAAGGGTTCGGATTTCATCACCGTTCTCTTCTTGCCCGCCTTAGGAAAACATATCCTACGCGAACGCAAGCATAAAATATTGACTAGAACGAGACCTATAGGGTAACGCGCTTAATAGGAAAGTCGTTCGAAAAATATTGGTTGCTCTTTTAAGCATACTTTGAAGTTCAGGAAGATTACTGTGAGTCGATTAGAGCCGCCTTGTAACCCAGGGAAGCGTTGCCAAAGAGGTGGGGGTATCAAAGCTCCTCTGAGCTTCCCCTACTTCTCTTCGACTCACTTTATTCGGATCGATCCAGAGAGGTTTGCTTAGATTGTAACGAATTCCTTTTCGAAAGATTAGAAGCTGGTCTAGAAACAATCTAAGTGGAGCCATCATGCTTGTTGTTTGCTAGAAATTTTTAGGTCTGCTTTAGTGGAGTCAGCCTGCTGTGTGTTTGCATAGAACCTCCCTTCCTTAGGATTTTTTTATTTTTTATAATTTATTTTTTTAGTGTATGCCAAAATCGCTCAAGTCCATTAGTGAGCGTGCTTGGAAAAGAGACACTTTTGGCCGTTTGATTAGTGATGAGCCTAGAGGTTTTTCTTTTGTAGACGGGGAGCTCGAAGACTCTTCTTTGGAGAGCCCTGTTTTTGGAAACTTCAATTTTGAGAATTTAAGTCTTTGTGAGGAATTCACCCCTAGGATTTTAACTGTGCCAACAATGACAACTTTGAAGGAGTAAATGTACCCAACTAGGACCAACCGACCATCGTGCATTAAGTTGCCAGCCTCTACGGCTAGTTATGAGTTGAAACCTGGTATTCTTCAGATGATCCCTATATTCTTAGGAAAAGATGATGAAAACCCTTACTTTCACATTAGGGACTTTGAAGAAATTTGTGGAACAATTAATATTAAATACCTTAGTGATGAAGTCTTGAAACTTAGGATGTTGCCCTTTTCCTTGAGAGATAAAGCCAAGACCTGGCTGAACAACCTACCATCTGAATCCATAAAAACATGGCAGGAACTTATTGATGCCTTCTATTTAAAATTCTACCCCAAGCATAAAACTGCAGCTGTTAGGCAGAAAATTAGTGCTAGTGTTCAACAAGAGGGAGAATCGTTTTATAGGTTTTTAGAGAGATTCAATGATCTCCTAGCCCAATGTCCTAACCATGGGTTTGAGAAAATGAAACTAGTAGAGATTCTTTATGATGGTTTAGACTATTCGACCAAAGCCACGGTCGAGTCTTTGTGCGCTGGTGAGTTCACTAGTAAAAATGCTGATGATGCGTTTTCCTTCTTAGAAGTTGTCGCTGAAAAATCCCAACAGTGGGAGTCTTGTGTAGAACCCCCTAAAAGACTCTTGATCAATAGAAGTAGCACTAATGTGGTTGATACAGGCTTTGGGTCTGATGCTAAGTTTATTGCTTTATCTAGAAGGTTAGAAGCTTTGGAATTGAATCAGTCTAAACATAGGTCTTTTATTGAACCTGATAATAGGAATAGAGCCTCTCAAGTCTCTAGTTGTGGAATAGAACCCAATAACTCGTTTTGGGAAGGTCAGGTTAATGAAGAGCAAGCCCATGCTGTCTATAACAATGCTAGATTTGAAAACCGTCATAAGTTTGACCCCTACTCAGAGACCTACAACCCTGGTTGGAGAAACCATCCTAATTTCTCTTGGTCTAAAGGACTGATTCAAGGCCAGTCTAGTAATTCTCAGCCTCCCCCAGGTTTTGGTTATAATAAAAACCCTTCAGGTCAAGCCCAGTTCCAGAACCCTTCTGAGAATAGAATAACTAGCTTAGAGGAATCTCTTAGCTTATTAAAAAGGAGCCTGGACATGTTCGTAAAGACCCAAGAAGTATTACTAAAGAACCAGGCTAGTTTTCAAGAGGAAACCAAGCAGAATTTTCAACATAATGCCAAGTCTCTTGCTAAGATAGAACTTCAAGTTAGTCAAATGGCTAAGATTCTAAGTGAGAGAGATAATGGGAGTTTTCCTAGTCAGACTCAACCTAATCCTAGAGGAGTTCATGAAATAGGAGGAAGATCATCTGATCATGTGAATGCAATCAAAACCCTTAGGAGTGGTAGAGAAGTCGACAATAAGGTTGTCATGCCTGATAGTGAACATGCTGTAGTTCACCCTTCTGAATCAGAAGCTGGAGAGATTGATGGAACCTCTAAGGAGACTAATAAGGCCCCTGATAGGCCAAACTTTGTTCCCAGAGCCCCATTCCCGCAATTGCTGGTACAAACTAAGAAGGAGTCCACTTTTAATGACATTTTGGAGGTTTTTAAGCAGGTAACTATCAACCTTCCATTATTAGATGCAATTAGGCAGATTCCTCCTTATGCCAAGTTCCTTAAGGACTTGTGTACGCGAAAGCGTAAGCTCGGTGTCCATAAGAAAGCCTTCCTAGCTAGTCATGTGAGTTCTATTATTCAGAATACTACTACTCCTAAGTATAAAGACCCAGGTTCCCCTACCATTGCCTGTACAATAGAGAAATACCGTGTTGAGAAAGCGCTTCTTGACTTAGGAACCAGTGTGAACTTACTCCCATACCATGTGTACCTTAAGCTAGGACTTGGTGAGATTAAACCTACCCAGATAACACTTCAGTTAGTTGATAGGTCCGTAAAAATTCATCGTGGTGTGATCGAGGATGTTCTTATTGAGGTCGACAAGTTTATTTATCCAGTGGATTTTGTTATCCTAGATACCCAACCTGTCCCTGACCCAGAGAACCAGATACCGGTAATTCTAGGTCGCCCGATTTTAGCTACATCCAATGCGATCATCAACTGTCGAAACGGTATTATGAATTTGTCTTTTGGTAACATGACCATTGAGCTGAAATTTTTTCATATTAGTAAGCTACCCTCTGAACTAGATGACTCGAGCATAGAAGAGGTCAACATGATAGGAACATTAGTCGAGGAGTCATTACCAAACACTTTGTTAGAAGATCCACTAGAGAAATGCCTAGCCCACTTTGGGATTGATTTTGATGATGATAATGTGATTAATGAGGTGAATGCTTTGTTAGATTCAACCCCTTTGTTGGACACTAGCAATGTTTGGAAATCTAAGTTCGAACCACTACAAGTTTCTGAGTCTACTCTAGTTCCTTCGTTAGGAGAGCCTCCTAAGTTGGACCTTAAACCATTACCAGATGCCTTGAAGTATGTGTTTTTAGGCCATGCTGAAACTTTACCTGTGATTGTAGCATCCAACTTGGATAGTGATCAGGAAAGAAGGTTAGTAACCGTCCTTCAAAATAATAAGGAAGCTTTAGGATGGACCATAGCAGACATTAAGGGTATAAGTCCTACTGTTTGTATGCATCAGATTTATTTAGAGGAAGATACCAAACCTTCTAGGGAGATGCAACGTCGACTAAAACCTAATATGAAAGAGGTAGTTCGAACCGAGGTTCTTAAGTTGTTAGATGCAAGCATTATCTACCCTATTTCAGACAGCAAGTGGGTCAGCCCTGTTCAGGTTGTCCCCAATAAATCTGGTATTACTGTAGTCCAGAATGAGAACAATGAGTTAATCCCAACCCGAGTGACCACGGGTTGGCGTGTTTGTATTGACTATAGGAAATTGAACAAGGTCACTAGGAAGGACCACTTCCCCCTTCCATTCATCGACCAAATGCTAGAGAGATTAGCTGGACATAGTCACTACTGCTTCTTAGATGGCTATTCCGGATATAATTAGATCGTTATTATCCCTGAAGACCAAGAAAAAACTACTTTTACCTGTCCCTTTGGTACCTTCGCGTATAGACGCATGCCTTTCGGGCTTTGTAATGCCCCTGCAACTTTTCAGCGTTGTATGATGAGCATATTTTCTGACATGGTAGAATGGTTCTTAGAGGTCTTTATGGATGATTTTTCAGTATTTGGTTCGTCTTTTGATGAGTGCTTGCATCATCTGTCATTAGTTTTTACTAGGTGTAAGGAGAAGAATTTAGTGCTTAATTGGGAGAAATGTAATTTCATGGTTCGTTCAGGAATTGTTTTAGGGCATATCGTATCATCTAAGGGTATAGAGGTAGATAAAGCCAAAGTTGACCTTATTAAGACTTTACAGGTCCCAAAAACCGTAAGAGATATTAGGTCATTCTTAGGGCATGCAGGTTTTTATCGTCGATTCATTAAGGATTTTAACTTAATTTCTAGACCTCTTTGCAATTTGCTAGCAAAAGATGTTAAGTTTGTCTTTGATGATGCTTGTTTAGAGGCTTTTGAGAAGCTTAAGACTTTACTCACTACCGCC
>JAJJMB010009541.1:525493-640418 GCA_023531105.1 Papaver atlanticum | reverse complement strand
GTGACATTCCAATGGGTGTCTTAAACGCAGTACGGTAAGCCCATAAGGCATCAGTAAGCCTCAATGACCAGTCTTTCCTATTGGGATTAACTGTTTTCTCTAAAATACGCTTAATTTCCCTATTGGAGACCTCTACCTGACCACTAGTCTGTGGGTGATATGGGGTAGCTACTTTGTGGGTAATACCATACTGTTTCATTAAAAGAGCAAATGGTCTATTACAAAAGTGTGAACCTTCATCACTAATTATAGCTCGCGGCGTACCAAAACGTGTAAGTATATTCTCTTTCAAAAACTGGACTACGACCCTATGGTCATTGGTTTTACACGCAACCGCCTCAATCCACTTAGAGACATAGTCTACAGCGACAAGGATGTATAAGTGATAGACGCATTATTGTGTCTAATATGTCTCAATTGTATATATTGTTAGTGTTCGATTTTGTATTTATTTTGTTATTTTATGTCTTTGTAGGTATTTTTAGAAAAATAAGCTCTTGCGGCGAAATTGGCTCGAAAAGTGGTGTTTTACACCCCAGGATAGAGTACTAAAGGCACCCCAGAAATGCACCGGAAGCACCCCAAAAATGTGTCGGAGGAACCCCGGAAAAATTACTGTCTACGCCCAAAAATTACTATTTGCACCCCGTAAGACAAGTGCTAAAGGGACACCCGTGCAGGATTAGGGGGAGGACATGTTCTTCTCAAATTCAAAAGAATATTTTTGGCGGGAAAATAAACTTATTTCTCTGTCTAATTTTCGATCGATTTTTGGACGTGATTTAGTGAGATTCAATCCCTGAAACTTAATGGGTATACGTGATATGACCATATAAAGCTGTTATGGGTGTCTGTTTGGATTAGAATTGGCTGTAATCATCGCATGGAGCAAAACAGAGTTACACACATTTTCACGGGATAACATGAATTACAGTGTGTTCGATGCCTGTAATGCACGAGTTTGGAGTGTGTTGGACCGTAATGGATACAAATAAGGAGATTGGACTTCTAAAAACGCGTGGAGGAGCTAAACAGAGAATGAAAATCTTGATTATTCCCGTACCATGAATAAAAGATATTGTGAATATTTTGGAATTAATGGAGGAGATTCAACGCCTGTTTTTGGTATAAATAGAGTCCCTGGGAGACTTAGAGAGGGTGTGGAGAGTTTGGGGAGCTGAGGAGAGCCAGAGAAGAAGAAATCACAAGTTGCAGAATTAAGTTTCTGCTGCTGCTACTGATGATGAACGCGAAAAACATAAGACGCAACGTAACCGTCGTTCTTCAACAGTAACAACGACAATAGGGTGAGGGTCGTAATGCTACAGTGACAGCAGCACTACACTCGTATCGTTCTTTGAAACAGTGATTATCCAACACTTTATAAGCGTCACAAAATTCTGTTTGTAATCATTTTCTTCCATTTCATCATTGTAAACACCATTTGAGCTATAAATAAATCTTTCGAGCGTGTTTTCATCATGATGAGGTAAACCCCAACACTGGGACGACGGAGGAGGCCGAACTTCATACATGGTAAATTTATTTTTATTCTTTTTATGACTTTTGCATTAAAATTAATTGAAATATGATTTGATTAAATTGGTTGTCATTTGATTAGATGGGTCATGCTTAGCTTAGGTGATTTGATGTCCCATGCTTAACATTTACAATCAATGTTTTGAGAATCTACCTTGGCAAAAAAAAAATAGAGTCCATGTTTATATTTCTTGAGCAAAAATTGTTGAGAATAAATAAGTGAACCTTATGTTATGAAGATTGGCTAAATCCTTAGTCCCAGTACCTCTCGCCCATTGTTAATAGTCTTTGTATATATTTATTTAGTATTTTTAAAAACTTTAATCTCTACAAATCTGAGTGAATGACAACCTCATTTCTTACCACTATATAAAATTACATCAATAAGTTACCAAAAGAATTAGGAAACGGACCCATAAAGTCAATACCCCACACATCAAAGACCTCAACAACTAAGATAGGGTTCAAGGGCATCATGTTCATATGGGAAATGGTTCCTAATTTCTGGCAACGTTCACAAGTAACACAGTAACTGTGGGAATCTTTAAACAACGAAGGCCAATAGAATCCACACTGCAATATCTTAGCAGCAGTCTTCTTAGCACTAAAGTGACCCCCACAAGCATGATCATGACAAAAGGAAATAATACTTGACTGATCAATCTCATGTATACATCTCCTAATAATCTGGTCTGGACAATACTTAAACAAATAAGGATCATCCCAAAAGAAATGCTTAACCTCAGCTAAAAATCTAGAACGATCTTGTTTACCCCAATGTTGGGGCATTCGACCAGTAACAAGATAGTTCACTATATTCGCATACCAAGGTAATTGGGTAACAAAGAACAGTTGTTCATCAGGAAAACTGTCTCTAACAGGAGGAGAATCATCAGGGGTATCCACAACAATCCTAGACAAGTGGTCTGCTACTACATTTTCTGCACCTTTTTTGTCTCTAATGTCTAAGGAAAATTCCTGCAACAATAGGATCCATCTAATCAATCTAGGTTTTGTATCCTTCTTGGAAAGAAGATACTTCAAAGCAGCATGATCAGTGAAGATTATAACCTTAAAACCTAAGAGATATGATCTAAACTTGTCTAAGGCGAACACAATGGCTAACAGCTCCTTCTCCGTAGTAGTATAGTTCAACTGGGCATCATTCAGAGTTTTGCTAGCATAGTAAATCACATGGAGTAATTTGTTTTCTCGCTGACCTAGCACAACACCAATAACAAAATCTGAAGCATCACACATGATCTCAAAGGGTAGGTTCCAGTTGGGTGCCTGGACTATGGAGGCGGTAGTGAGTAAAGTCTTAAGCTTCTCAAAAGCCTCTAAACAAGCATCATCAAAGACAAACTTAACATCTTTTGCTAGCAAATTGCAAAGAGGTCTAGAAATTAAGTTAAAATCCTTAATGAATCGACGATAAAAACCTGCATGCCCTAAGAATGACCTAATATCTCTTACGGTTTTTGGGACCTGTAAAGTCTTAATAAGGTCAACTTTGGCTTTATCTACCTCTATACCCTTAGATGATACGATATGCCCTAAAACAATTCCTGAATGAACCATGAAATTACATTTCTCCCAATTAAGCACTAAATTCTTCTCCTTACACCTAGTCAAAACTAATGACAGATGATGCAAACACTCATCAAAAGACGAACCAAATACTGAAAAATCATCCATAAAGACCTCTAAGAACCGTTCTACCATGTCAGAAAATATGCTCATCATACAACGCTGAAAAGTTGCAGGGGCATTACAAAGCCCGAAAGGCATGCGTCTATACGCGAAGGTACCAAAGGGACAGGTAAAAGTAGTTTTTTCTTGGTCTTCAGGGATAATAACGATCTGATTATATCCGGAATAGCCATCTAAGAAGCAGTAGTGACTATGTCCAGCTAATCTCTCTAGCATTTGGTCGATGAATGGAAGGGGGAAGTGGTCCTTCCTAGTGACCTTGTTCAATTTCCTATAGTCAATACAAACATGCCAACCCATTGTCACTCGGGTTGGGATTAACTCATTGTTCTCATTCTGGACTACAGTAATACCAGATTTATTGGGGACAACCTGAACAGGGCTGACCCACTTGCTGTCTGAAATAGGGTAGATAATGCTTGCATCTAACAACTTAAGAACCTCGGTTCAAACTACCTCTTTCATATTAGGTTTTAGTCGACGTTGCATCTCCCTAGAAGGTTTGGTATCTTTCTCTAAATAAATCTGATGCATACAAATAGTAGGACTTATACCCTTAATGTCTGCTATGGTCCATCCTAAAGCTTCCTTATTATTTTGAAGGACGGTTACTAACCTACTTTCCTGATCACTATCCAAGTTGGATGCTACAATCAGAGGTAAAGTTTCAGCGTGGCCTAAAAACACATACTTCAAGGTATCTGGTAATGGTTTAAGGTCCAACTTAGGAGGCTCTCCTAACGAAGGAACTAGAGTACACTCAGAAACTTGTAGTGGTTCGAACTTAGATTTCCAAACATTGCTAGTGTCCAACAAAGGGGTTGAATCTAACAAAGCATTCACCTCATTAATCACATTATCATCATCAAAATCAATCCCAAAGTGGGCTAGGCATTTCTTTAGTGGATCTTCTAACAAAGTGTTTGGTAATGACTCCTCGACTAATGTTCCTATCATGCTGACCTCTTCTATGCTCGAGTCATCTAGTTCAGAGGGTAGCTTACTAATATGAAAAATGTTCAGCTCAATGGTCATGTTACCAAAAGACAAATTCATAATACCGTTTCGACAGTTGATGATCGCATTGGATGTAGCTAAAATCGGGCGACCTAGAATTACCGGTATCTGGTTCTCTGGGTCAGGGACAGGTTGGGTATCTAGGATAACAAAATCCACTGGATAAATAAACTTGTCGACCTCAATAAGAACATCCTCGATCACACCACGAGGAATTTTTACGGACCTATCAGCTAACTGAAGTGTTATCTGGGTAGGTTTCATCTCACCAAGTCCTAGCTTAAGGTACACATGGTATGAGAGTAAGTTCACACTGGCTCCTAAGTCAAGCAGCGCTTTCTCAACACGGTATTTCCCTATTGTACAGGCAATGGTAGGGGAACCTGGGTCTTTATACTTAGGAGTAGTAGTATTCTGAATAATAGAACTCACATGACTAGCTAGGAAGGCTTTCTTATGGACACCGAGCTTACGCTTTCGCGTACACAAGTCCTTAAGGAACTTGGCATAAGGAGGAATCTGCCTAATTGCATCTAATAATGGAAGGTTGATAGTTACCTGCTTAAAAACCTCCAAAATGTCATTAAAAGTGGACTCCTTCTTAGTTTGTACCAGCAATTGCGGGAATGGGGCTCTGGGAACAAAGTTTGGCCTATCAGGGGCCTTATTAGTCTCCTTAAAGGTTCCATCAATCTCTCCAGCTTCTGATTCAGAAGGGTGAACTACAGCATGTTCACTATCAGGCATGACAACCTTATTGTCGACTTCTCTACCACTCCTAAGGGTTTTGATTGCATTCACATGATCATATGATCTTCCTCCTATTTCATGAACTCCTCTAGGATTAGGTTAAGTATGACTAGGAAAACTCCCATTATCTCTCTCACTTAGAATCTTAGCCATTTGACTAACTTGAAGTTCTAACTTAGCAAGAGACTTGGCATTATGTTGAAAATTCTGCTTGGTTTCCTTTTGAAAACTAGCTTGGTTCTTTAGTAATACTTCTTGGGTCTTTACGAACATGTCCTGGCTCCTTTTTAATAAGCTAAAAGATTCCTCTAAGCTAGTTATTCTATTCTCAGAAGGGTTCTGGAACTGGGCTTGACCTGAAGGGTTTTTATTATAACCAAAACCTGGGGGAGGCTGAGAATTACTAGACTGGCCTTGAATCAGTCCTTTAGACCAAGAAAAATTAGGATGGTTTCTCCAACCAGGGTTGTAGGTCTCTGAGTAGGGGTCAAACTTCTGTCGGTTTTCAAATCTAGCATTGTTATAGACAGCATAGGCTTGCTCTTCACTATCCTGACCTTCCAAAAACGAGTTACTGGGTTCTATTCCACAACTAGAGACTTGAGAGGCTCTAATCCTATTATCAGGTTCAACAAAAGACCTATGTTTAGATTGATTCAATTCCAAAGCTTCTAACCTTTTAGACAAAGCAGTAAACTTAGCATCAGACCCAAAGCCTGTATCAACCACATTGGTGCTACTTCTATTGATCAAGAGTCTTTTAGGGGGTTCAACACAAGACTCCCACTGTTGGGATTTTTCGGCGACATCTTCTAAGAAGGAAAACGCATCATTAGCATTTTTACTAGTGAACTCACCAGCGCACAAAGACTCGACCGTGGCTTTGGTCGAATAGTCTAAACCATCATAAAGAATCCCTACTAGTTTCATTTTGTCGAACCCATGGTGAGGACATTGGGATAAGAGATCATTGAATCTCTCTAAAAACCTATAAAGAGATTCTCCCTCTTGTTGAACACTAGTACTAATTTTCTGCCTAACAGCTGCAGTTTTATGCTTAGGGTAGAATTTAAAATAGAAGGCATCAATAAGTTCCTGCCATGTTTTTATGGATTCATATGGTAGGTTGTTCAGCCAGGTCTTGGCTTTATCTCTTAGGGAAAAGGGGAACATCCTAAGTTTCAAGACTTCTTCACTAAGGTCTTTAATATTAATTGTTCCACAAATTTCTTCAAAGTCCCTAATGTGAAGTAAGGGTTTTCATCATCTTTTCCTAAGAATATAGGGATCATCTGAAGAATACCAGGTTTCAACTCATAACTAGCCGTAGAGGATGGCAACTTAATGCACGATGGTCGGTTGGTCCTAGTTGGGTACATTTACTCCTTCAAAGTTGTCATTGTTGGCACAGTAAAAATCCTAGGGGTGAATTCCTCACTAAGACTTAAATTCTCAAAATTGAAGTTTCCAAAAACAGGGCTCTCCAAAGAAGAGTCTTCGAGCTCCCCGTCTTCAAAAGAAAAACCTCTAGGCTCGTCACTAATCAAACGGCCAAAAGTATCTCTTTTCCAAGCACGCTCACTAATGGACTTGAGCGATTTTGGCATACACTAAGAAAAATATAAATAAAAATCCTAAAGAAGGGAGGTCCTAAGCAAACACACAGCAGGCTGACTCCACCAAAGCAAACCTAAAAATTTCTAGCAAACAACAAGCATGATGGCTCCACTTAGATTGTTTCTAGACCAGCTTCTAATCTTTCGAAAAGGAATTCGTTACAATTTAAGCAAACCTCTCTGGATCGATCCGAGTAAAGTGAGTCGAAGAGAAGTAGGGGAAGCTCAGAGGAGCTTTGATACCCCCACCTCTTTGGCAACGCTTCCCTGGGTTACAAGGCGGCTCTAATCGACTCACAGTAATCTTCCTGAACTTCAAAGTATGCTTAAAAGAGCAACCAATATTTTTCGAACGACTTTCCTATTAAACGCGTTACCCTATAGGTCTCGTTCTAGTCAATATTTTAGGCTTGGGTTCGCGTAGGATATGTTTTCCTAAAGCGGGCAAGAAGAGAACGGTGATGAAATCCGAACCCTTATCTTGTATGGCCAGTCCTTTCCCTTTACTAGGAAATTAAAGTCCGTATTCAGTCCTCAACATATATTCACCTTAAGGCAGACAGTAAACCCGCTGACAGGGGATTCGCGGGTGTTTCGAAAAACTTACCTCCCGTACCAGATGGGCGAAGAACCGCTGAAGTCGACTCGGGCCACGACTCATATGTCATGTACGAACCCGAGGGGCCGAGACGATATCGTAATCGTCGTCCTTCCCTGCAAAAAGTTTATATTTAAAACTACCCTTCCGTAGGGTTTTAAAAATAAAAATAATGTCCAAGTGTTCAAATGTCCCAAAAATAAATAAATAATAAAAAAAAAATACAAAAATAAAGTCCTATTTACAGTTTCTAAAAAAAAAATCAAATCAAAAAAAAAATCAAATCAAAAAACCTAATAAAAGAAAAAATAAAAAAATTCTTTGTCTTTCTTTTCCTTTTCTTTTAGCTTTTATCTTTGGCTCTTAATCTCTTAGTCACCAAAGTCTTTGGCTTAAATTCTTTTCGGTCCAAACTCCAAACCTGTAGCACAAAGAAATATACCCAAAGAAACGTAAAATAGAACAAAGAGAAAATAAAAATAAAAATAAATAAATCTAAAAACTCTAACTTAAAACAAGTTCACGTCGGCTGCGCCAAAAATTGATGTGATTTCAACTTTATTGTAGTAATAGATTCGTAAGACTTGTGAAAGCAATTGATTTTAGACTTATTTAAACTAAAAGTAGAGAAAATTTAAATCCAAATTTGTTTTTTTTTTTAAGATTGAAAATAACCAAGACACTAGATTCCACTATTACACATGAATGAATGATGGTAAAAATTCCAAAACTCTAATTATTTTTAAAATCTCTTCTTCTTAATTCACAAATTATCATGCATATTTTCAAACATTAATTGTATCCCTTAAGCATAGATTATCTAACCAAAGTATAACCTATCTAATTGAATCACAACTAATTAGGAAAAATTATGCAAACAATTAAAATTCTACAAAGTAGTGATTGAGTGAATTATAAAATACAAATTAGAGAAAAATAGAATAGTTACCAATTATTCATGCATAAATAGCTTCCTCCGTACCTTGATTACGCGAGAATTAGCTCATCATTATCATGGAAACATGCTCAAAATTCATCTTTATTAATGCTCAAAAATGGTTCACAAATGATAAAATGGGAGAAAAAATGAATAAAACCGGGTTTTGTAACACTTATATTTGTTACAAAATCAATTGTTACAGAAAACGATAAAGGAATACCGTCACTGTCACTGTTGAAGAACGACGGTCTTTAAGGGTCTTATGTTCTTCGTACCTTCTTCACCAGCAGAAAAATTGTTTTTCCTGTAACTTTTTCTCTCTCGATTTTTTATGCTCTAAACGTCTCCTTATTCTCTCCCTGAACTCCCTCCTGCTCTATGAGTCTCCTACAGCCTTTATATAGTCACAGGATCAAGAATACATTTGTAATAACTCAAAAATCTTCTCGATATCCAACCATTAACTCATGAATATTTTCTTTTCTGTTTTATGTTCTCACGCATCTTTTCGCAGTATACACGCTCCAAAACTTCCTTGTTTGACTCCTCCACACTTCTGCAGCAACCAAACTCTATCAAAACTCAATCCATGCACGTTCAAACACGCTGTATTCCGAGGTTGAATATTTTCTTCCCGACGAAAATTCAGCCCAACTGAACGCATTAGAACACTCATACCACCATTGTTTGGGCATATCACGTTCATCCCAATCAAAATCAGTGATTGAATCTCACTGAAACTCCTCCAAAAATCCAACAGAAAATTCCGCAGAAAAATGGAATTTTTTCCCGCCATTTTTTTTTCAAACGATGAAGAAGGGTGTAGTTCCCTTAATCCAAAACGCGGGTGCCTTTAGCAGTTCGGCTGCCTTGGGGCGCCCTTATCCATTTTAGGGTGCCTTTAGTAATTTTGGTGGGTGCCTTTACCACTTTTTCTGGGGTGTTTTCAACACTTTTTCGGGGTTCCTCCGGTGTATTTCTGGGGTGCTTCCGGTGCATTTATGGGGTGCCTTTAGTACTCTATCCTGGGTGTAAAACACCACTTTACGAGCCAATTTCGTCGCAAGAGCTTATTTCTCTGAAAATACCTACAAAGACATGAAATAACAAAATAAATACAAAATCGAATACTAACAATATATACAATTGAGACATATTAGACACAATAATGCGTCTATCAGTCCTAATGCAATCCTGGATTCAAATGAAATACTCGTAGGGGGATTCGGTGTTGCTACCAAATATCCAAACTATACTTGTCGATTTGGCAAAGATATGGCCATATTGCTACAGTGTAGATAATAACTTATGCTGTTCATCCTATGATCGAAATAGTTAACGACTTGTTGGAGATCCTTGATGCCATACGAGACTTCACTCTGAACAACATCCCTTCTGGTTACTTCATAGATCTAGAAAAGCTCGTGACCACTTGTGAAAATCTTTGCTTTAGCATGAAATGGATTCGAGAATGGATTAACAATATCCAGGACGAATTCGAAAAGTTGTTGCACTCTGGCCCTCGCTTTTCAAGAGATGCTCTTACCCTTGAGGAGAAACTGGTAGCCGAGGAGGTTGAGTGTGCAAAGCAAATGACCCGAGATGCAGAAGTCAAAGTGCAGGAACTGAATAGGAAAAACGAAATCTTTTCCCGGGGAGAAAAGGTTGTTTTGGACGGTTTTCTTTAGGTTGGCTTTTTTTTTTTTTGAGTGATTTGAGAGACAAGTTTTATAGTAGTGGTTTGGCTTCCTTATTGTTATTTCTGGAAGACTCAGGATCTTTGCGCTGGTAAGTACGAAACTTCCGTCGCGAAGAATCGAGAATCGCTAACTTCTCAATCAGAGTTTTCAAACTATCTAATATTGTGATTTGAGTCTCTCACATATTCTTCTGAGCTTCATAAAGTTGTTCCTGATTTGTAGCCAGGATTTTCAGAGTCGGTGGATCTGACTGTGCGGTTTCAACAAGGCGCTCGATGCTGGTAACAGGACGCTTAGTACTTATACTAGCCATATTAGGATTAACAGGACGTTGGGTACCAATATTAATACTAGTAGTACCAACATTAGGACGTTCAGTAATGACATTAGGTCGTTCAGTAACAACAGGATGTTCAGTAATAGCAGGACCAACAATAGGACGTTCTGTAACAACAGGACGCTCAGTCCCAACATGACGCTCAGTGTTTGTGTTAGTCCCAACAGTGTTGGCATTAACATCGTTCTTCTTTGAAGTCTCAACTTCCTTTCCCATGGTAGTGACCATGATTAAGATTGATAACTGCGATCTGGGATTAATTTGGAACTGTGACTGAGTGGACAACCTCCCACTGTGGTCGCCAAAATGTAGTTACCTAAAATCTGAGAGAGGTTCGAAATGGGATTCTAGGGTTTATGAAAGTGAGTTACGGGAGGTTGAGCACGAACAATCTTACCCTAAACCACGCATAGTGGCCGTTCAAAGGGTGCTTCAGTCACAGGGAAGATATTTAAGGATGGTCTTAGGGAGGGAAGCAGATGAAGAGAGAGATCAGAGAATTTTAGGGTTTGAAGAAGAATTGCTCTGAGAGGTTATCATAAAAAATCATCGTAGCTTGGAGAAATAGATGACCTATTTATAGCTGAATTCCCTAATCTAAAGTCGGTGAAGATAAGGATTGATTTCCGTGTCGTGGGGAGCAATTCTCCCATCTCTTCAGGAATATAGATAAACTAGGTTGAGTTTATCTCATTATTCCACCGCCATTACTCTCTTCTGCGGTGAGAAATAGGCCGGGTATTTCTCAAATGTGTCGTAGACCGCCAGACCAAAGCCCTAATTGTTATCCCCCCATTTGTGTGAAGCTGAGTCATCCTTTGTGATGATGTGTTGAGAGAGAGAAATATTCTCTTTATCCGAGTTGGCCAAGATAGAGAGATATTCTCCGATTTATAAGAATGACTAGGATGAGTCACGTGAAAAGGCATGAGATGCCTCAGAATTCGTGTGGAGAGTCTGAAAAGGAGACTCGATTCCTTCATGAGACTCGTTCCTACCATGAGGAATATTCTTCTCTGACTGAGATTTCCCGAGAGATTTGAATCTCTTCGAGAAAGATTGGAATCTCTCCGAGATTTTGCAGAGAGATTTGAATCTCTCCGAGATTTTGCAGAGAGATTTGAATCTCTCTGAGATTTTGTAGACGGATCAAAATCTCTACGAAGATTTTCTTAATAGATCTAAATCTCTCTGTGGTCAACTAGGACTCATGGAGAGAGAAAAAAGGCTTTAGTGCCCGATTAATGCCTCTGCAAGACTTTGGCTCACTTTTCTTTAACCAGCGTATCTTGCAGAGATGTGCTAGGAATCAACAGTGTGTCCATATGATGAGGCCAAAAGACCAGTGTCTCTCGAAAGGATATTCTAGGAGTCTGTCAAAAGGTCCTAGAGGCAGAATAGCCAGCGTATCTCACGGGGATGTCCTAGGAATTATTCGGAAACCTTAGTAAGTCGAGTCAGAGCCTAGATAAGATATGACCAGTGTATCTCGCGATGATGTACTAGGAATCAGTCCTTGATCTCAAATAGGGTGAGACGTGCTTACAGGTGAATGCATATCTCCGCTTTGGGTCATAAGTCCGCCGGGGACATTTTTACGCATCTACAGAGCCTACATAACCAGCAGTATCTCGTCGAGGATGTATATTAGGAATCATGGCATCACAATCAGCTCCGTCTCGCGAAGACATGCTGGAATTGTGGATGGTCTGGTTCATAAGTCTACTGGGGACGTTTTACGCTCTACAGAACCTACATGACCAGCAGTATCTCGTCGAGGATGTGCACTAGGAGTCACAACATCATGACCAGCAGTGTCTCGCAGGGACGTATACTAGAAATCGTGGCTAAGAATTCCTTTAGGCCAAGGGATTAATCTCTCTTGTGAGAGTTGAATTTTGAAATGAAACTTCTTCCCCTTATCCAAATTTCACCCTCTACACCATCGAACGGTGGAGAGATATTACTTTGGTTTTAAGCAAACTTAGCTTGAATCATAAATCAAGATTTCATCTAACGGTGAATATTGATTGCTTTGTTTCAAAGCTATCAAACCCTGATTTGAAGACTATATAAGGGAGAACTCTAGCAACTGGAAAACTTAATCCCCACACCTCTTGTGTGATACTAGTTGCGACTAGAGTCGATTCTCCTTTAACCTAGGTTTTTCCTAAAACCATTATAGGTTAACGACTTAAAGACTTCATTGGGATTCTGAAGCCAGACCAAACTATTTTCTCTGTAGTTGCGTGTTCTAATCTTACTTGTTCTATCATATTGAGTACTATCTTCTCTAAGATTTGCTCGAGATTTATCTCCGATAGGTAAGATATAAAAAGTAATCACAAAGCTCTTTGTCTCATTCTTTGTGATTCCACAATAACTTGTTCTACTACCATATAGTTAAGTTATTGTGAGGTGATTGATATTTCTAGGATGTTCTTCGGGAATATAATACTGGATTATCAATTGGTTCCTGTTCACCTTGATTTATCAAAAGACGGAACAAAACTTCATAGGTATTTCTGTGGGAGACAGATTTATCTATTAGAATAGACTTTTCTGTGGGAGACATATTTGTTTATAAAGTCTTCGAATTTGGTTCGTAGCAACTCTTAGTTGCTGGTGAGATCATCTAAGGGAATCAAGTGCGTAGAGTCCTGCTGGTATTCAGAGGCGTAAGGAACGCGACTGTACCTTAATCGGTATGAAACTTGGTTAGGGCTCAACTACATTCCAGTCCGAAGTTAACTTGTAGTAGGCTAGTATCTGTAGCGGCTTAATACAGTGTGGTGTTCAAATCTGGACTAGGTCCCGGGTTTTCTCTTTATTTGCGGTTTCGTCATTAACAAAACTTCTTGTGTCTGTGTTATTTCTTTTCCGCATTATATTAGTTTATATAATTGAAATATCACAGGTTGTGCGTAGTTCAATCAATTGGTAAATCCAACCTTTGGTTGTTGATTGAAATTGATTGACACTTGAACATTGGTCTTTGGTACAGTTCAAGTTGTTTCTCATAATAATCAGGGTCACAGATTCTATCTGTTTGATTTGCTGATTACATTGAGAAATAAAGATATAACTCTTGGATATATTTCCTTGATTGAGTCTGACTGTCTAGTTGATTCTCTTAGAATTATATTGGAGTTAGTCCATACAGATTGCCTAATGAAATATTGGTGTGGTTGTTAGACCCCCGCTTTTTCAAGGGAGATTATGGATAATGTTCGAGTGATTAGGTTGTCTCATTTATAGGATATTCCATGAAGCTTCATCAATTTGTCAGTGAAGGAGTATATGATGACCAATAGTTTCCGGAACAGAACTGCATTGTGGGAAAATATTGGAGTCGGTGAGGTGGATATGGTTTAAAATGTATAGCGCCAGAAAGTCTTTGTTGATTGCTTTTCACAAGAAAAGTTGTACTTTTAGGGGACACATAAGTGTCCACAGGAACTTAGATGTTGGGAAGGGGCTTTGATGTGATTGATCAGATATGCTGGTTAAGCATTTATATCCAGATATTATGGTGTATCTTCCGGATTTGGTGAAAGGCCATTTGATTCTTTCGGTAGAGATGTTTTGGAGAAGGTGGATATTCACGATTCGTTGGACTATGAAAAGATTGAGGAGGTTTAGCTTATCACGGTTCCAGGTATGTGTTGAAGGATCAATGAGCTCAGCAATCGTCCGGTAGAAAAGCACAGGATCCAGGGTATTAGTAATTGTGGATTCCAGTTTTCTTAGATATATAGAGGTTGTTAATCTAGTGCCAATCCTATGAAATGGACATTGTTTAAATGTAGGAATAAGAGTACCAACTACCTCTACTGTAGCTGGTTTTGGACGGATGGATGGAATTTCTACAAAAATGGATTCTTTTTTAAGATATTTTTCGTTGTAGAGGGTGGCCTAAATTAAATCCGGTTTCTCATGGATGCTCCAAACACGCTTCGTTATTAGCGCTTTGTGTTATGATTGCTACTGCTTCGGATGTCCAGTCGGCCTTCTAATTTGGTCTTGATCAGCTTATCAAGCATATGGGGTGAAATTTCCTAACGGAGGAATCATTTTCTTAGAATTTTTTTCTAATGAAACCATTTATTTTCTTGTGCACATGGGTAGGGAGAAATTGTGTTCGCACAAAAGGAAGTACTTTAACTATATTATTGACCAGAGAATAAAAATTATTTATAATTACATAATCTCAATTTTATTCCTTAAGTATATATAGGGATACGTTGACATAGTCATTCTCACATTATCTCACAATTTTAGCGCTAATTTTCTTATAAAATTCAAACAACAACGTATTTGAAGCTAGTTACTTGATAACAACTCTTACTAAAAATTACTACATTCGGAGATAACATACACCACCCTCTACAAATTCGAATTTCAACAGTTAGTTTAGGACAATTGATTTTCAAAGTGATAGATAAATAGTGGCGTTTTAGGTTTTAGATTGTTCTCATTTTTAACATGAATATACAACTTGATGTGTATTTTTTTCTGCAAGATGAAATTGACCTCTACCGACTACCGGTCACAACTGTTTTCTCCCAAGTACAAGCCACTTCGTACTACCTGGTCCCAAGTATAAAAAGAACGATGTTTTGGGGACTACCCCAAAACAGTGGGGGACTATTTTGTGATAGAAATGTCTACCCTATACTTATAAGGGGTGTCCTAAAGTGTGAAAATGACTAACCTACCCTTAACCTAATTTAATTTAAAACAAACCTAATAACCACCTATATATATATAACCACCACCTCCTCCCACCACCGCCGCCCACCACCACCGCCCAGCACCTACCACCCCCAACTACTACCACCACCAACCACCACAACCTCTATGTATATAGCTTAATTTAAATTATTAACGAAGATATTCTCACAAACCCATTACTTGTCATTCGTTTTTGGTTGAAGAAATGAGAAGTAATCATCAAAATGAGTTGAAAATGAAAGTTGCAGAGAGAAGTTCGGCTAGGAATTATGTGAAACAGTTTGTCGAACTAGCCGAACTCAGCTTTAATGGAGTTTTTTCTTTCAGAAAAAAGTTCGGTTACCTCGCATAAAAAAAATCCCAGTCGAACTTTTAGTTCAGTTACGTCGCAACTTTTTTTCGTTTTTTTCCTAACCGAATTTTTAGTTCAGTTTTGTCTCAATTTTTTTCTACTAACCGAACTTTTTTCTGAAAACCAATATATTGAGTTCGGTTACGTCGAGAGAAAAAATTCCCAGCCGAACTTTTAGTTCGGTTACGTTGCAACTTTCTTTTTCCTAGCCGAACTTTTCTCTGAAAGAAAAAACTCCATTAAAGCTGAGTTCGGCTACCTGTGTCTTCAGAACCATTAGCCGAACTACACTTGCAGATGAGTTCGGCTACCTGTTCTTCAGATGTCGTAGCCGAACTTCATTTCCATGGTCGAAATCAGTTTATAAATTTCTCATTTTTTCGAAAGTTTTTGTCAATTCAAGCAACATTAACTAAATTTGAAGTATACCTAAGTACCCAAAACCCTCATTTCGAAATCAACCATCTTAAAAACCGAACTACAAGTTTGGTGTTGACAGATCAAAGTTCGGTTACCACATAGAAACTGCGAAGTAACCGAACTATATTTTATCAAAGTTCGGTTACCTATATAAATTTATCGACTAAACCGAACTCAAATTTTTCATATAAATAAGGAGTTCGGTTACGTTTTTTTTTTTTTTGCGAGCTTACCGAACTACATAGTTCGGTTACCTAAAAAATCCTAATTGGCCGAACTGTTCTTCATATTGAAAGTTCGGTTACCAAAATCTAGGGTTTTCAAAATTTCTCCTAGCCGAAATCTCTACTGTAACAACCATTTTCAATGGTTTTTGATGATTTCTAATCGATTTCTTCAACAAAAAACGATTCAAAGGAATGGGTATGAAGGAAATTACCTGCGGATTTTCATTTTAATCGAATCGGACTTCTTGGTTGATGTTGGAGAAGAAGAAGAAGAAGGAGGAGGAGGAGGAGAAAATTAACTAATTTAATTACCAAGGGTAAATTTGGTATTAATTTTTTTTTGGATAAGGGGTAACCCAAAACTACTTCAAATGTCCACCCCAAAAATGAAGGAGTAGTCCCCCACCTTTTTTGAGTAGTCCCCAAAACATCATTCTATAAAAATCCACCTCCAACCATTCACAGAGGACATGGTTTTAAATTGGGAGAAAGTCATGGCCGTAACACATAAATTACATTGAAGTTGAAAACGTGCAAAAACGTCCACAATATTAAAGCCGTTACTGCATAGATCAAATGTTAGCAAACCAAGAAAACCACAATGAAGTAAAAATCACCAAAACTTTATTCATTACATTCCTCATGTTTTAGTTTTTTTGTTGTTTCAAATCCCTTTAGTTTTTTTTTTTTTTTGCATCACTTGAATGCAATTATATATATCACACTGCACAACCACAACTCTACAAAGGAGGCCCCTAAAATCTGTACTTTTTGGGGAACACATAAGTGTCTAGAGGAACTTAGACGTTGGTAAGGGGTTTTGATGTGAGTGATTCCATATGCTGGTTAAACATTTGTATCCAGATATTGTGGTGTATCTTACAAATTTGGTGAAAAGACAGAATCAATCGGTGGGGTTGTTTTAGGGAAGGTCGATGATATTCACGATTCGTTGGACCGTGAAAGGAGGAAGGTAGTTCAGGTTATCATGGATCCAGGTATGGGTCAAAGGATTGATAAGATCAGCAACCGTCTAGTAACAAAGCGCAAGATCCTGGGTATTAGTAAATTGTGTAATCTAGTTTGCTTGGATATGGGTTGTTAATTCAGTGTCAATCCTATGAAATAGACGTTGTTTAATTGTAGTAATAAAGGATGCCAATTGTCTCTACTGTGGGCTGATTGAGGATGGATGGTTGGAATTTATGCAAAAAAGAAAGAAAAGGTTGTTGTTTAAGATATTTCGCCGTAGAGAATAACATAAATTGAATCCGATTTCTCATGGATACTCCAAACACGTTTCGTTATTAGCATTTTGTAATCATCGCTATTGCTTCTGATGCCAACTTGGTCTGAATCAGCTTATCCCAACATACGGGGGGGCAATTTCCTAACGTAGGAATCATGTCACAAGAAAAATTCCTAATATTCCTAATAATACAATCTATTTTCTTGTACACATGTGTAGAGAGAAATTGCGCTTGTATGAATTTTCATTATAAGAATCTAATTATATTATTGACGAGAGAATACAACTTATGTATAATTTTATAATTTCTTTTTATTCTTTAAACATATATACAGAGGATCCATTTAAATAATCATTCTCACATTATCTCACAATTACGGCGGTAATTCTTTTTTAAACCCAAACGACAACGTGTTTGAAACTAGTTATTTGATGATAATCCATACCAAAAATTAATGCATTCGAAGACAACAAGCTTCACCATCTATCAATTCGAATATCAACCATTAATTTTAAAAGAATGATTTTCAAAGTAATAGATATACTTTTTAGTTGGTGCTCAATTTTAACATGCATATACAACTTGATGTGTATTTTTTTTTTTTTTTTTTTTGCAAGAAAATGAAAATGTTAAGCCTCACACTAATATATAACTCAATAATAAATTCGCGTGGCCTCCGATTAGACGTTTTGCCGGAACAAGAAAAAACTCAATAATACATAACTCGCTAAAGATGAAATTGACCCCTGCGTGTCACAACTGTTTTCTCCCAAGTTGACAAAAAAACAAGCCACTTCGTAGTTCGTACTACCCGGTCCCAAGTATACAAAATCCTCCTCCAGCAACCATTCGACCACAGAGGACGTGGTTTTAAATCGGGGGAAGTCATGGCCGTAACACATAAATTACATTGAAATTGAAAACGTGCAAAAACGCACGAAGGAAAGACTTCCAAAATATTTAAAGCCGTTACTGTATAAATCAAGTAAATCAAATGTTAACACACCAAGAAAACCACAATGAAGTAAAAATCCCCAAAACTTTATTCATCATATTCCTCATGTTTTAGTTTTTTGTTGTTTCAAATCCCTTCAGTTATTCTCTTTTTTTGCATCACTTGAATGCAATTATATATATCACACTGCACAACCACAACTCTACAAAGGAGGCCCCTAAAAATGAAAAAGTCCAAACACTTTTTGCATAAATAAACAAAACACCCAAAAAGAATGAAAAGATAGAAAAATTCAAAGATTAAAAAGATGATGAAGAAGGATAAGATGAAGATAAAATATCTTCCATATTTGATGAACCTTCTCCACTAATTTGCCCTTCAAAATTCTCCCAAATTAGAAAACTTGCCGGGCCATGTTGTTGCTGATGGTCATTCTCAACCCATGCCTCACTGTCATTTATCATTAACTCATGATCTTGCCTTTGTAAGTAATCCATCCCAATCTCCGCGGCGGGCACCATATTGTGGTTAAGATGATGACTCTGATCTGAGTAAAATGATGTTGATGTCATATAATTCTCATCCGAAACTATTCCGGCAGCCAAGTTATTGCACATAGGTAGTTGATGAAGAGGAAGAAGCGTTGTTTCTCGGTCGTGTTCGTTTGTTGATTTCCAAGATTTCGGAATATGGACTCCGTTGTTGTTATCGTCATTATGCTGCTGTACATCCAAAATGTTGTTACTAATATTACTGACCAATCCGGGGTCGAACATGAACAAAGGAAATGCATTTGTTTCTTGCAGTAGTAATGTTGAGTGATCTTGAAGATTAGTAGTATTAGTTAACAAGTCAACTTGAGTATCCATACTGTAATTACTTGATTGTTGGAGAAGCTCATTGTTATAGTTTGGTAGAATTGATGATGATGTCGGTAATGAAATAAGCGACGGAGAAGACGATGATTTTCGCGTTACTTTCTTCTTTATCCATGAATTCCAGTAATTCTTTATCTCATTGTCTGTTCTTCCCGGCAAGTGACTTGCTATATGTGCCCATCTATATATATTCCGTCAAGAACCACATGTGCATGCTATTAGTTACTATTTGGCGCATATAATAAAGTCTATATAGCTACAAGCTACCAGTGACCCAAGGTAGTACCTGTTACCGACGACACCGTGAAGTTTGATGATCAACTTCTCCTCCTCCGGCGTAAATCTTCCTCTTCTGATGTCAGGTCTCAAATAATTGATCCATCTTAAACGGCAACTCTTGCCACATCTCTGAAGGCCTAATCACATTCAAAGAAAAAAAAACAGATATTGTTAATTAGCAAATTAAGAAACGCAAACATGTGGTTGTAGACCAAAAGTGCATGATTGTATATATATCGAAGGAATGAAGATTAGAGAGAAAGACCACCAGCTCTGTCAGGAACTTCACTCCAACAACCATAGCCATTATTAGTAATGTAATGAGTGAGTTTTTCGTCTTCCTCCGGTGACCAAAGACCTCTTTTAACCTTCTGTTGGTTACAACAAGAATGTTGGCCCATCGGTCGATCTAGACCGAACTCCTGATTCAATCTCTTCCTCTTTCTGTATGTATATTTGTTTATCCTTTGCCTCCTTTCTTCAATCGGAGTTATGGAAACCGGCCCGTAACTATATCCAGTATGAAATCAGTAGCATTGATTTATATATATATGTTTAGGAATAGTGTTGATAAGAAACGGCATTACATCCCTTTTCAATGAAGCTTTTCTGTTTGTGATTTATTGATCTTTTGAAAGTCTTGACGTCTGGACCCATCGAGGGGGCCAAAATATCTTACTACAATAGATCCCATGAGCATTCTATCTAACCTTAAAACGACAGGTTATCAACTGCTTTCATTCTTGTTTGTACGTATTATTACTTATGTTAAGTTTGTACTCAATTGATATTTTAGACCATGCACATATAACACAGCTCTTAACTACTTTTTGCATAATAGACCACACCATTTTATATATTTCTTCTTCTTCGTATGACATAACATATTTTTAGCACAGAGCTGATTTTTGATGAAAATGATATTTACATGTTTGAGCCATACATCCCTAGCCATGCATTTCCATTTGATCAATCAGATCGAGTGTTACGAAGGTTCACAAAGCCATATTCACATATTCGTTCTCCAGAAGTAAAAGAAAAAAACGTTATTTCCCACTTTGTTCTCAAAACTAGGATTAGTGCGGAATTATCAGACGGTCTGTCATTTTTATTGTACATAATTAAAGATCAATAAATTTTTGTATTATCGGTTTAGTTTTTCGGCTTCTTAAGGCTTGGGTCTCATTTTTTATTTTTAATCTGCGTGATAGTTTATTCTTCACTCTTTCATATTCATAAGAGCTTCCCTTCTTTGAAGTTTTTGTTTTTTTTGGTTTATTTTTGTTTTTCAAATCCATTTTTTCTCTTTTCCTTTCCCCCTCTTTGGGTGTTCAAATTTTTTGTATCCTCTTTCTGATCAATGAAAAAAAATTTATGGATAAAAGAAAAAAGAAAAAGAAAAGAGCTTTCCTTCACGCCAATAATGTGTAACAAGTTTTCAAACTTATGAATCTGTTCCAGAGTTGGTAAAACCATAGATTCTGAAATGAATTAAATTTCAATGAGCTTACGTAAATATTTCACCTAAGTTGAGGTTGGAAAATTACTCCTTAATTAGGCATTTATCATTTAAATTGCATGTGGGATACTGTTTACTCGAGCACATTGGAACATGTTAGTGGGAACCTGTCTCAATATCTCTATACACTGCAGTATATAGCTAGGTTCATTATTATTTTTAGCTTACTATTGCGAAATTATTGTGATTATGATACAAAGCTAGTTAAAGTTAAATAATTCATAATTAATTTGTTGACTTTAAAAGACTTAAAGTTAATTAGCAAATTGAATGATATGTACAAAATGGGGTATTAATCAATAATAATTCTAAAGATACTTTTTAGCTCTCAATAGACAAAAATATACACACAAAACTTTTTTTTTTCCTTCTAGGTGATTTGAATGATGTTGTTGATGAAATGATGATTCGAAAGGGAGAAAAGGAAAAAGAAAAAGGAGAGATTGAAAAGAAAAAAATATGCTTGGATTGATGGAAATCATTCACCATATTTGATGTGAAGATTATAGCTTTTGCTTAGATAAAACCCTGCTTAGAGTTTAATTAACAAAATTATTACATCATTTATTTAAAAGAAGTCCTTATTTTGTTGTATTTATTTATTTTTCAAAATGAAAAGATGAATTGTTTAGGACTCTTATAATTCAATTTAATGACTAATCATTTAGCTTTAGGAAGGAGCAACCGTAGTAGTCTGTGTCGACGAGAATCTTTCAACTACTTAATTTAGACCATCCATTGTTTTTTTGCCTTGGTGTAATATCATATCCCGAGCCAGAATGATTTTTTATCATGTTTCTTAATTTGAACATCCGTTAATTTTGTTTGGTTTACTAGGCTTCTGGTTAATACTTAATAGTCTTCTTTTTTTAAGTGAAAAGGCGCTCCGTACTAATAATAATTATTTTTTTTTGACTTAATTAAGTTAAAAAGTCAAAAGAGCTTCTGGATGAGAGGTTGCTTATAATTATAGAGCGTTTGGATACCAGAAACAGAAGTGCTTCTGCTTCTTCAAAAGCAGAAGTTAGAAGCAAAATTATTTTGCTTCACAAAAAGCTGAGTTTTCTGCTGCTAAAAGTCGTTCTCAAAAATTATTACCGAATTGACTTCTGACTTTCGACTTCCAGAAATCAAAAAACAACTTCTGAGTGTACACCCAAACACCCTACTAAGAAGTGCACATATATATCCAGAAGCAAATTTATATTTCAAAAGCCGAAAGCTTTTTCTTGCTTCCCATTTTTTTTCCTTTTTGTTTGACAGTATTTAGGAACTTCTTGACAATCTAACTTATGACTTAATTTAACCCATAAGTTCTCGTTATTTATTTATTTATTTTAAAAAAAAATCGAATATCACTGCAATTTCTTATTATGAGGTTTCTCGATTTAATTAAGTCGAAAAGTTGTTTTTATATGGTATCCAAACATCCTTTTAGACGGTTTTCGGATACCGGTTTTCGGATACCATTAGTCTCATATGTTAGAAGCAAAAACAATTTGCTTCACACAAAGTTAATTTTTTATTTATTTCAGAAGTCATTTGGAAATTGGGTTCGCTAAATTTCTGACTTGTTTTGCATCCGGAAACCGAAAATTAACTTGTTAAGTGATATTCAAACAAGCTATTAAAGCATGTTTGCCAACGAGAAGCAGAAGAGCTTCGACTTCTACCCAGAAGCAAATTTTAATATCAAAGTCAGAGTAAATGTTTTTGTTGCTTCCAACATGTTTGGCAACCAAAAACATAAACAGACCTGGAACCAACAGGAAAAAAAACTTAACTCTTGTTACAAAATAACAAATTCTTCCAACGGAAAACAATTTGTGAGACTAAGAAAGAATCATAAGTGAAACTGTTCAAACAACAAAAATGAATGGTCTACTTGATAGCCACAACTATCCGAATCACTATCTAAATCTTGCCGCCATTTATCCTGCTATTACGTTCTTTCCATATTCCCATGATATTCCAAACACCAGAATTGGTAGAATTTCAGCTCACTTATTCATTAATAGCTTGTCTGATTGAAGAATCTAAATCCTATAATTTTAATTTTGGGACATAACCCAATTCTTTAAATTGAATTCAAATCCAAAAAAATAAACGTTTGGTTGAGGTAATTCAATTAGTTTTATTTTTACCCCGGAAATAATTACAGTGGGACCAGTACAATGAAAATCCAGTATTGTAGGAGGTAATCAGATACCTAAGAATCAATAATCTTTATTAACCAGAGTTAATTTCCCATATTTGGTTCAAGGAATTGGGCTCATTCCCCAATAATACTCATTTCCCAGGAATTAGATTATCTTGCCTTCAATTCCTTGAACCAAACGTGCTTAACTGCAAAGTTAATTTTCCAATACTGCAGCATATAATCACCTCAAATGGTATAAACGGAAGATATTCAATGTACCATAATAGTAGGCTGCACAGGAACCAAACCGCACCGGAACTAAGAGAACCGGACCGATCATGTACTGGAGATGAGATGTAAGGTACAAGTACAAATACAAGAAACCGGAACCGAGGCTGGTATAGGTACAAGTATCAGTCACAAATCTGGAACCGACCGTACTGTACCGAATTCCTGAGTAAATAAAGCCATTGATTCCCGGTTATTATATCTAACCGTCCACTCCACTCCACCCTATCTTATCTACCTTTCCCTTTCGGCCTCTCGTATTTTTCATTTGTTCTTCATTTCTTTATTCCAGACTCTGTCTTTCTTCACAAAAGAGAACCATGATTATCTAACCAGTCCACCACCATCTTCTCAGCCAACACTCACAAATCATCTTCTAATGTTCTTCTAATCTTCACCTTTAACTCCATAAACAAATAATCAACATGTTAAGGTTTTGAATCTTCTAATCTTCATCATGATTATATTTGTAATGATGCATGTTCTTGAATGCCTGTTGTATAGTTATATTGATGCATGAAGTTATGGGTAATGTGTTTTGATTTAGGTTTAGGGTTTTCAATCTGTATTTTCTTTTTGCTAGAGTTAAAAAGATGTTAGTGGATTTAAGTCTAGGGTTAATGAATCTTATTTCCATTTGAACAATTTTTGTAATTTGTTTTGATTTAGATTTAGATTTTGAATGTGGGTTTGAATTTCATAGGTATTCACTGTTTTTTGAACATGGGTTTGTGATTTGTCTGACAAAACCCTTTTGCTTTTTATATATTTGTTTGGTTGAAAACTTGAAACTGTTGTTGCAGAGATCTTGGGTGCAATTCAACCGTCAGAGGTCTTGGATACTTGATGCTTGGAGATGGAGTTCGTTTCTTGTTACAGCAAATGTATGGAAGTGGCCAAGTGCCGAAGCCGAAATGCTTTTTTTCTTCTTTGCTTTCTATTTTTTATAATCAAGTCTTGAACGGTTGAACACTTGAACTTGAACTTTGAAACTTGCACTTTAAAGATTGTTCTTATTTTAAACTTAATTAGTTAGGATTTAAGAACATCTGGTAATTTATGTGTATAAAGTATGAATTCAGGTCAAATTCCACAGGAATTTTAAACTTAATTAGTAAGGTTTATATTTATGCATATGCTACAGGTATAAACCGGCACCGAACCGGCACCGTACCGAGTTAACATGAACAGGTAAAGAACCGAACCGAACTTTACATGTATAGGTACTGGGCTAGGCTAAGAACCGTACCGAATCGTACTTTGTGCATCCCTACCTAATAGTGTGTTGGATAAAATAGACTACGACTCCATAAGATTTTCTTTCGATTTTTAAAAGAAAAAAAGTTTAAAGTTAGTTTGGGACTTTGGGTATACAATTTTAGAATGACAAGCAAAAAATTTAAATTTTTGTGGAGCAAAAACATTATGTTTCAAACTAGGGGTGGCCATTTTCCCCACCTGCACCCATCCTGTGAGTACTCGCCCCTATTGGGTAAGGTTTTACTCGTACAAAATGGGGATGGGTTTGGATATGGGTAATACCCGAAATTAGTGAAGCAGAGATGAGGCGAGAATGAGATTCAAGATTCCCGCCCCATTCCGACCCTGTATCTTTCACATTTTGGGGTTTTAGAGTTTTATAGGTTGTAGGATTATTTTTTATTCACTTTGGAGATGGATGGTCTAACAGTGACTTTAATTATTTTGGAAAAATTCGATATGTTTGCCTTTAATACCACTCCTACTTGTACTGTTAAGTCAGAATTGACCAATTATTTAAAATTTGCATGATTTATATGGGATGATACCAGCTCTACTAGGGGATGATACCTGTCCATCGATCCGATGGTCAGGATCGCCAGGATCTTTTTGTCCTATATGGACTGGTTCCAGCCCTTAGTAGATCTGGTATCAACCCATATAAATCATGAAAATTTGAGAATTAATAAAGAATTAAGAACTGAAAGGAGTGGGATAGGCATTTATGGATTAATTATTTTCTTCGCTTCACGTTTTAAGATGAATTTGAGATTTTAGTTTCCACATCTTTCCAATATTGTTATTGTTTGAAATATTATATTTAAGTTTTGAGTATTAAATAAACTGATTATATTTGAACTTAATGTAATCAGTAGAGGTGTAAATTGGGCCGTGCCGGCACGGGCACAATCCAGCACAACACGTGAATTAGCCCAGCACGGCACAATACGTTAGCTTAATTAATGTGCTGTGCTGGGTTAGGATAATGGCACAGTGGCAAAACACAGGACGTGGCACAGCACGACATAGCACGCTAACAAAGTACGTCATAATATGTATAAAATACTGCACAATACGATACAATACAACATATTTTTTTGTTGGATATTTCACAAAAGAGTGTTTATTCTAAACATTTTTTGACATTCTATGTAACATCCCGAGTTCCGGACAAGGGTCAAACCCATATGGAGATCCGAACTCGAAGCGTTACGGGTCGGAAAGAGACTTATGCATATTTTTTTTGTTGCTAATTTACTTTTACACAAAACATAGTTGAAACTTTATATAGCATGAATTGAAGCATATAAATCCACTAATTATCTTTAACAACATTTTCAACCAAATATATTATTTCAAACTACATTTCAAGCAATACAATAAAACAATTCAATCACTAAGCTACTCATTCATAGCTTTCGCTGCACCACTCTGATAAATCTGCAAAGATGTCAATTGGGGTGAGATGACAGCTCAATAGAATGCACTCCCAATTCTCTAAAGATGCGCAAACATAATCGTCTTGTCAAGGAAAAACATATAACAAGAGACACATTACAACTTCAATGAATCAATGATATATTCAATAATCACAATTCCAACAATGTGTTTGATAAATTATTCAATCTAGAATTCAGTCTATGAGTTCACAATCATTAATATTATTATCAACAAATCATCCATTTAAGTTTCAACACATCATTCACATATTAACATTGTCACCAACAAACCATGAGTTTACAATACCAAAATAATTGTCAACAAGTCATTCATCAATGATTCAACGCATCTATTCACGTATTAATATAGTCACAGAGAAACCACGAGTTCACGGTACGAAAACCTTAGTTCATACACCCACCTGTCGTTTATCGGCACGGACATCCTCCATCGATGGTCAGGAACAAAAGTTCCTATAGGGATCATACCCATCTGCTCTCGGGGATCATTACCCATTTCATTCACGGTACGAAAACCTTGGTTCGAACATCCACCTATCGTTTATCGGCACGGACAGCCGCCATCGATGGTCGGGAAACACAATTTCCCATGGGGATCATTACCCATTTAACTCTAGGGGATCATTACCCGCCGTTAGCATGAAACATGTTCCATATAATGGTACAACATGAACTCATTTAGTTTTATAAATAATTTGCACAAACAACACAAGCAACCATGGCTTAACAACATGAATTTCTTTCAAGCATTTAAGTAAATACATTAACTATAGAATCTTATATTATAGTTTTCATAGTGATAACTTTATCCGATCGTCTTCAAATTTCATATGAACATTCCTGATATATTTATTTATGACATATTCAAATTTCACATTAAACTAACGGCTCAATCAAAATATATTGATTTTACAAACACATCACAAAATCTAGGCAGATAACATCATTTTACCAAAGTATTCACCATAAATTCATATTAGTTTCAAATTAAGAAAATCCAAAGCACAATGAAAGATAAGACATTTATATACAACTTTTATTAAGACCTCAAATCATTTTAACATCATTAAGACTTCCTAAGAACATCAAAACCACAGCAAAAACGAACTGACCAGAATTTCAGAAACTATTATCCAAATTACAAGAAACATTGAACGGTGAATTTACATTGGAAAATTCTCAAATTTTAACAAGAGATACCTAAGCATGTTTTATATCAATAAGAGAAGCCTGATCATCAACAAGAGGTACATATTTATTCAAATAAATTACTGAATCATAACATTACAAAATCATATAAACTAAACACCAAAGAAAAACACCTAAAGAGAAAGGGTTTCACATTCTACCTCTCAATTGCTACAAACTCCTTTTGGTTTTTTCTTAATCCTTCATCTATAAAATTCTCCAGCTCCATCTCGTTCTTCTTCTCCCTAGCCTTTTGTTCTCTAACTTGTATAATTCATTTTCTAAACTTTTTGTTATAAAAACCTTAATAACACTAATATTAATATTAATAATGATATCTAATATTTATATTTTTCTTTTAATTGTCTTTTCATTTCCTATTCATTTTATTTACTTATTAAAATAAATTAGTTGACTCTATTTCCACCCTGGTTTGTAGCTTTTCTAGTCCAACAACCCAGCTAGAGTGCTAGACTAAGGCAAAGGAACCAACCTAAATAACAAACTAAGGCGGGTATAACCCGGCCCGAAGCGGTAAATAAAAATGCCGGGTATTACATTCTATCTTCGTTGTGTCGAGTTATTTCAATAAAAACACATATAATATCTAAATATGTTGAAAATATTTATTTTGAAAAATGTAAAATAAATGTGCTAGGCACAGCACAACACGCTTTCAAACACGGCACAACACGACATGCCTTAATTTCTGGCACGGCACAGCACAGCACGACACGTAGCACGGCGGACTCGCCTGTTAATGGGATGTGCTGGGCTGTGCCAACACGTATTACACCTCTAGTAATCAGGCAGATATAATCAGTTTATTTAATCCATACCCTCCTCGTTATCCACATGATTTTTGAGTATTAAAAATCCATACCCTCCTCGTTATCCATATCATTTGGGACGGGGCGGATATGAAAAACACCCGTATGAGACGGGTCTCCAAATCCAAACAGGCAGTAAACTATCTTGGGAAGTTGAAATGTACACTTGGGTATCTAGGCTTTTGGTGTTTTATTTGTGTCAATGAATTAAAACTTGTTAGACTAGTTAAATAACAGTAAAAGCATTTCAACGTGCATATCAAACATAATGAAATTCCGATTGCATTCACTAAAAAGGAAAAAATCTTTGCAATTCTACCTATTTCATTAGTTGTGCGGCGTTTAACATTTTTTAAACCTTTCAATTTAATTAAATGGGGCTTGTCCAAGTAATCAGCCATTCTTGTACATTTCAGCTATTAGCTCAAACCAATTAACAAATGAGACTATCTGACTTCGGCTTGATGTTACTTACGTTCAGATTTCCTCGAGCCACGTTTGGTAGAATATGAGCATGAGCAATATCTAGAGTTTTCTTAACCTCTTGGTAAATCTCAATCATTCTTAGAGCTATATATTGAACTGTTGGTTAGTTTCCTCCGACATTTCAAAGTTTACATCACTAATATTTTCTTCATTACATTTTCACTAAATGTAGTTCTAATATCTTTTTTTTTTGAAAACTAATAACATATGCATTTGCCGAAAGTTAATTCCAAGATTAAATGATTGCTAACTCACTTGCACAAATAAGATATCTAGACATGAAAAACCAATGCAAAATTTAACATAACAACTTTATGGTTAATGAAGTTATAATGACTCATGTCATGTTAATTTGTGAGCTCTTTGAAGAGTGTACCTAACCAATTATAGACTAAAATTATCAAACATTAGCCAGATGAGAGTGATAACCTACAAATGTTCTCTGGACAAGCTTAGCTGTATTGAGACTCACCTATCTTTGAGACTCTAGAAAGTTGAAATTTTGCCACTAACCATGATAAACTGAATGTACTCTAATAATAACGAATGTGCTTTTGCTTTTAAAGGCCATACTTACATTTATTTTTCAAATTATGTCCAAACATTTTTTTAAAATCATTCTAAAGTTTGGTTACCAAACTAATTTTTGTCATTTTGACTTAATTAAGATTAAAAGCTACTTCTTTTATGTGCCATTTCTTTTTTGATCGAAAAGGAGAATATATTGATAGAATAGGGAATTTACAAACAAATCTACCAGAGGTAGAAGAAAACAAAGAAAAGCAGTTTAAAAAGAAAGCAAAAAACTACTGAAAAATCGTCTGCCAATTAGCTAAAACACAATGAGAGAAATTTAGATGAACTTAGTGTCCTACCGCTGCTTCCCATGAGAGGATTGAAGACTCGGCTTCATAGATGAGATCATCATCTGTTTTGAATAGATGGTTAACATCAAATCTTCTGCAATTCTTTTCTTTCCAAATTGAATTAACTATTGCTGCCGGAATCAAATCTAGATAAAGTTTACCGATTTAGAAAAGTGTTGTGTATTCCAAGTTTCTGCCAAAACCCTCATATTACTCGGAAAAACCCAATTCCAACCTGTAGATGGTGTTAAGTTACACCACAACTTGTATGAAATCTTACAGTGAAGGAAAAGGTGGTCCTGTGACTCCATTTCTCCACCACACAAGACACAAACATTCTGAAGATGCATGCTTTTACGTAAAAGAAAATCCAAAGTATTCAGCTTACCGTGAACTATGCTCCATAGGAGAAAACAAATCTTCGGGGGAATAGCCTGATACCAGATAAATACCTCCTTCACAACAAAATCACTTTTCCACGTTTAATATGCATTTTGAATAACCGGAAGTAACCAAAACATAGAATTTTACAATTCACCAATCGACTCATACGATTCGAATTATTTAAGAAATCGACCCGAGTCTTAAATATGAATCGAAACTACAATGAATCGAAATTCTTTTCCTGGAAATGTGATTCTACAAGTCAATTTAAACAGAAAAATGAGCTACGAATTCGAATCACATCTCCCCTGATCATGTGAATAACAATTAAACAATTGTACAACGCCAGTTTGTTTGCTAATAATTAACTTTTGTTAAGTTCATATAAATTCCAGTCCCCCTCAACATAAAAACGCTCTTACTTTAAGTTTCTAAGGTAATAAAATAATCAAGTAAATCTTCAGTTCGTAATTTCGTATGCGATTCGATCCTTGAAATATGAAGTTAATTCGTCGCGGTTCACGATTTCACAATCTTGATTGGAAACAATATAACAAGAGAGAATCTAGATATAAAAAGAGCCGAAACATCTTTAATTAATTCCAATGGGTGACATAATGAGTGTCCATAATTTCATATTTCAAAATTCAAAACCTATCTGGATGTTGCTCAAGGAAATGTATGCTAAAGTGAGGAAACTTAGGTATACCATTAGTATAACAACTTAAAAATTTCAGCTCTTATTTTGATCAAAAGAATTGATATAATATGGGCTGCTAATGTCTTGGATTTATGCTATCCGAAGCATTTGGAAAGGAAAAGCTCTAAGAAACCTTCAAGATATATTGGGCACTGACTTTTGTAAAAACAATGTAATCATTTTATAGTGTAAATGTGTAATGTTTCTTCCGAATCCAATTGTGATAAGAACTTTATAAGTGTAATGTTGATACGTTTTTTACTCCTTTGATAAATTCGCCAGCTGGGCCTATCTACTAAGCCTCTTTCCAAGCCCATCCGTTCATTTGATTGCATTTAAATCAATTTTCCCAAAAATTGATGTCTGATGATTCGAACTTCCGACCACTTGTTCGTTTGGCTGACAAGAAACCAACTGGGCTACACTGATGTATGATGATTCGAACCTCCGACCACTTATTCGTTTGGCAAACAAGAAACCAACTGGGCTACAATATTATAGATATATATCATTTAAACCTCAAAATCAAGTACGAAAAGTTCTTTTTGTACATTTAATACATGACGAATTTTCAGTACCGAATTAAGATCGTAAAAACGATTTATACACGTACGTATGCCGTTCCGAGCTATCCCCGAATCAAAATTGGTTGACCGAATAGTGGGCCAAATTTACCTTCCGTCAAAACGAATAATACACGTACGTTTCCCGTACCCGAATTGCTAACTAGGGTATACAGATGAACTTTACTGAAAATGAATGTGCATTGCCGGTGTACAAACAGTGCGCTTGTTCGTTGCCATTCTTTGGTCTTTGTCGAGTAGTAGAAATAGTTTTGTTTTAAGAAACCTTAAGGAAACTCACGCTACTGTCATTATAATAGAGCTAAGTCTATGCTAGCTCTTGACTAGAAAACTAGAACTATAGATTCCCTCTAGTCTCACCATAACCTGTAATGATACATGGATGCTCTAAACTTTTGGATGGATAAAATGTAACACTAATGGAGCTTATGATGACACTACCATGGATAATGGTGCATGCTATATGATGAGAGACTTCATATATATTGTTTTTGATGTGAATTCTGCTGAGGAGGTTGAAGCTAGAGCTATTTGGGATGTGCTAAAGAAGGCAGTTGAGCAAAAGCTTACCCGCATTATCATAGAAAGTGATGCAAAAGATATCATCAACCAGTTTTCCTCAGGAAAGTCCGATGGTAACCTAAGAACTGACGCTATCTTTAAGCATATTTTGTTTTTTGCTTCTTCTCTAGTTGAATGTATTTTTACTTTCCAACCTAGGACTTGTAATTCTGTTGATCATGAGCTTGGGTTTTGGGTTAAAAATAATAATCATACTATGTACAGGTCAGTTCCTCCTATTTGGCTTATGCCAATTGTTGAGGGGGATCATTAGCCTTTTTGAAGACTGTTGCTTAAGAAAAAGAAAAAAAGGTTCGGCAAGGCGGTGTCATAGTATCATTATTTACTATGACACCTACCCTAACGGTAAAACTTCTTCCCATCCCCTATTTTGGGCTTAAACTCCCCTTTCCTGATTGTCCGGTTTGGGATTCACGTTGGAACATGTGTGAACCCAGTTGCTTACCGTTCTTTATTTTTCTTGAAGGCTGTTTTGAGGCATACTCAAAACTTCTAAGGCATACTCAATATTGACAAAATAGAGTCATTAGTTAGTAAAACCAATATTCCCTTATTCACTATTTTTTATAATGACAGCAATGCCTTTTCCGTTTATACTTTTACAATTATTTTCAATATAAATAGTTGTTTTTATATAAATTTATTTTAATTTTCTTTTACTTTTTTCTTACTTTTTTTTTTTTTGAGAGTTTTCATTTTTTTTAATAACTTAAAAAAACTTATTTTTTTTAAATAAAAACTTATATTTTTTAAATAAAAACTTAAAATTTTTTAATAAAAAATTTCAAGAAATAATAAAAAAAACTAAACAAAAAAATAAATTAATTAAAAATTAGATTAAAAATTAAAGAGGTTAAAAAATTGTTTAGTCAACAATGATGCTGTGAGTGGTGTTGGTAGTTTTATCTTTCATAGAGTAGGTGTTGAAATTCAAAAGAATGTTGGTGCTCAGCTTGTAGTTAGGTTACCAACCCATTCATTGTACACGGAGTAGATTTTCTCTTTATTTTTAAATTATCAATCAAAAATAAAACTAAAATTAAATAAGTAAATTAAAGCTATTTAAATAATTTGACTAGCCTTTGGCCATCCCTTAGCAACCTACACTAGTTAGGGTAATCATTTCGTATACCTCAATGGTTTGGAGTATGCCCTCAAAACATCCTTCTTTTTGTTCGCAACCACTCATTTTGGAGATTTCTTAATCTCTTATCATTTCTCCGTAATGCTTAAATCTATATACTGAATTGTGTGTTAGTTTCCTCCAACATTTTAAAGTCTCTAGTGCCATCAATTTTCTCATTGCATTCTCGCTAAATTTGTTTCTCTTATGTATATTTTTATTTGAAAAGTAAATTCACGTGCTTTTGCTGAAAGTTACTCCCAAGATTAAAAGATGGCTAACTCACTTGTGTATAAATAAGATAGCTAGACATGAAGATTATATGCAGAATTTGACATTAAATTTTATGTTAAATGAACGTTTATAATTATTCATGTCATGTTTGCTAGTTAAATAAAAACATTTGAACGCACAATATATCAAACAATTTTAAGTTTTTATTGCACGAGAAAAAAACTGAATTAACAAGAGAGATTAAGAAATGAAAGGGACTGAAACAACTTACCGGCAACAAAATGGAGTGTCCATAATATCATATTTCAAAGTGATCCGGAATCAATGTAGTAAATCACAGATCTCGGGCTTCTCTCTGTTGTGACCGAAGTGAAACTCGGAGTCGTTATTTTCAAAATCTATACAACTTGTTCAAGGGGTTAACGAAGACATTTATGATTTTAGACTAATTTGAACTCGCGCAAGCGATAAGAAAGAAAACCGAGTATTTTAGGATTGATTTTGATTTTTTATAATAAAGTTTCCATATTCTTCGACTCGGCAACTCGTCTCAGCGAGATTTCGGCCGTTTTGAAGAGTTGCTCGGCAAGATCTTGTCTCGCCAAGATTAAGAGACTAGTCTCGTTTATGGATCGAGATCAGAAATCTCGATGAGAGCTCCCCGTTTCGGCAGAGATTGACTATATATATCAAAACCTACTTTGATGATGTTCAAATATACTAATACGAGGGAGTTTAGATATATGATTAATAATGATTTTGAAAACAAACTCAGCAGTGCTACCAACTTAAAATTTTCCGCTCTTATTTATGCTAACAAACTTGATATAACTTGGGTTGGTAATCTCTTAGGCTTGTAATATTTATGCTACCTAAAACATTTGGAAAGAAGCAGCTCTAGAAAACCACCAAAGAAATTTTTATCACTGATTTCTATAATACCAACGTTTTTTTTAATTATTATTATTAATTTTTTTTTTCTTTCTTTTCCTGGAGTGTAGCTTGGTCAGTACCGCATCCAATTGTGATATGAAATTTACGAGTGTAATGTTTGACAGTGGGTAAAATGATGCACTCCAAGAGAATTTGGAGGTTTGGGAATAAGAAACATAAGAGCACCCAATAAGGCCATGATGCCAAAGTGGAGTTGGAGGTACACTCAGGAAAGGCAAGGCTAGAGAACAATGATATATGGCCAAAGGAGCATAAAAGACCTCATGGGAGAGGACACTGGAAAGGTATTCAAAATGAGAGTGAATTAGTACAATGGAATTCCACTTTCTCAGCTGGTAGGGGGAAGGAAGTGAAATTTTTGCAAGATGCTTAGAAGAGCGCAATTCCCTTCAAGGAGACTTACAAAGCTGCATATAAAGCTACAACTCAAAAGCATGCTAAAGTGGACGATTTGATCCATCATGGGAACCGGGCAATAAAGCTTAGAGAGTCTCCATCTCCTACAATCTCAGCTGAACTAAATGATCTCATCTCAATTCTTGGTAATCCTCCCATCTTAACTGACACTGAAGACAAAATTAAATTCTCACTGGGTTCAGGGTACTATGTTAAAGAAGGATATAAATAGCAGATGAAAAACATGCACTCAGGCAATGCAACTTCTTTTAAGAACATCTGGAGAAAGAACATTCCCCCAAAAGCTCAACTGTTTGTTTTGTTTTCCAAAAAAAAAACGCAATACCAACAACGGATAATCTTTTTTTTTATAGGGGGTGTCAGATAAACAACACTTCATGTTGTTGGTGTGACAGAATGCCATAAACTGTGGATCACCTGCTTCTCAATTCTGAATTCTCTAAGGAGATATGTACTTTCTTCAGCTCAAGAATTCACGGAGGATGGGTGCACAGGACTTCCATCAAAATACAATTTGAAGAGTGGAATGCAGGACCAACCAGAGCAATTACCAGAAAATTCTGGATGATGATTCCTTTTACCATTGTTTGGGCTTCATGGTTAGATAGAAATCACAGAACTATGGCCAGGAAAAGGGTTTGGTCAAAGGAAATGATCATTATAGAGATTAAGAGATTCATATTTCAAGGGTTCTATCAAGAATTAGTTTAAATTGATTACTCTGAATGATCTGATTTTTAACTGGAATGTTGTTTTTACGGTTTGAAAAGATAGGAAGTTAAAGCCATTGGGTAGGGCTTGAGTTATTTGCTCAAGTGTTGTAACAACTTTTTTTCTTTTTAATAAAACTTACCCCATTCGTTTCAAAAAAAAAATAGTGTAATGTTTGACGCCTTTTCCTCCTTTTCGAAAATCGGTTACACAAGTATATAAAAAGAATTATAAACTTCACTGTAAGTAAATGTGAATTAATATTGTACATATAGTTGGGCATGGTGGGGAATCTTTTATTATTAACTACAAAAATAGGTCCTATTAGTGAGGGTTCTTAAACCGTCACAAATAGACAAAAACCGTCACAAATATAAAAACCCGTCACAAATAAACATTTGCGACGGATGATCAGACTTGTGGCGTCGCAAATGTTTTTTGTGACGGATTTCCTCTTTTGTGGCGGTTTGGTCAACCGTCACCAATAAATTTCTATTTGTGGCGCTTTATTGGCCGTCACCAATATTACTACCACCGTCGGCTAAATTTTACCGGCAACGGCTGCTATGTCGGATTTTCGTATTTTTGACGGTTTACAAACCCTCACTAATATTTTTCTGCCGTTGTCGGATTTGTTGCCGGTATTGCTCACCGGTTAACGATTAACGTCACCGGTCACCAACGCCAGATTTTAGATTCTAAGAATCCTCAAAAATCTTAGGTTTTTCAAGACATAAACTTCACCATTTCATATAAAAAAGGAAACTAAACTCAATAATAGTTTCACATTCATAACATTTCAAGCATATAAAAAAAACTCAAGAATCTTATGTTTTGCATTCATAACAAAGTTTTACAAAGTTTTCCATTGAAACTTGCATATATGCAAGTTGGGCAATAGAACAACACCCAGAGAGTTCATAAAGGTAGTAACTAAGCTTAAAAACATCTAAAGTGCTTGTGTAAAGTTCAGGACAAACTTTAAACACACCTGATGGCATGAAAACAAAAAAAAGGCATCATTCCATTCCCTTATATTCAAAAAAACAAGCACCTGTATATCATTCACTCATTCATATATACCAACATCTTCCATTCATGGACTGTTCCTGATCTCCGCGTCAGTCGATGAAGTAACAGTCTTGTATGTCCTGTAACATATAAACCATTTCAAGCATTATTGTCGCAGAAAATTTCATGTCAGGTTCAAGGTTTTAAAGAGGAAATAAACTCAGTTACCTTAATTGTGCCTCCAGCTTTGCGATCCTATCCAAGGCTGCCTGATAAGCAATGTTGGAAGTTCCCGGCTCATCGTGCACAACAAGTGCCTCTAATTCAGCTATCCGTTGCGTTGCTGCTTGAAGTTCTGCAAGAGTATTCTCCAGTTGTTGTCTAAGGTTCAAAATTTCTATATTTGGTTCAGTGGTAGGCTTGGTTGATTACCCTTCACCCCAATATTTCTTTGGCTTTATACCACTGCCTAGACAGCGAACACGACCCCCTTTATCTCGTCCTTGCACTTCTGCAAATGCATCATGTCGTCCTTGTAGCACAATCGTAGAACCTGGTGGCTAGCTTGGATCTCTACTTCCTCCATTTCCTTCTACAGAAACACCGATTTCATGGTCAAATGCTTGAGTAATCATATGTAAACAAATTCAAAAATGATTAATAATAAAACTATACGACGTACAAGTTGTGCAGCCACTTCAGGATCCATCAATACTTCATCTGGGTCTTCAGTTTTCTTTTTTTTAGTATGGGTAACACCAAAAACCTCGTGACGTTTAGGACGCCATCCTAGTTTCTTTCCCAGCTATAAAAAAGTATTCAAGTAGAAACAACATCCTGATTAGTACACAGTCACAGGTTTCCATCAATACATGTTAACATGACACGCAACATGAACATGATTGTTCGGTAAGATTTTCCTAAATCAACAAAGTCTGATTGTAACAGTCCAAAGTGCTTTCATGCATTACTGTGAATTATATCACAAACACACCTATAAAAATCTTGTTTTCATGTAACAGTCCAAAGTTTTTCATATAGCAAATGAAATGCATTACTAACAGTGACAAAAAAGATTACCTCTGCTGCACACTTTGCATGTGCTTTAGAGCCAGTAGTATGGTGAATGTTTTGTTTCTTCCTGTTTTCTTTGTTCACAGCGCATATTGCCTAGACCAATAACATATAAGATTATAGTGTTAGAACTGCTTAATATTGAGACTTCAATGCGTAGATCAATAAAATTCTAAACTGGATTTTTAGGCTCTCAAAATCGAAAAAGAAAAAACAATACATTGTATGAAAAATAAAAAAGTAAACTGAATCTAGCCTAAATGACCAAGTATACAATCATTTGAAGAGGATCAGCTGCTATGAATCTTCAGTTCAGAAGAGCAAGGAACTACAAAACGTAATCTGTCAATCTATTGAATTCAGCTGGGCTAGCAAGTCTACCATCATATTTTCATATTTGTGCATATCAGACCACATACGAATTGAACTAGCCATAGCATTACAAAAACTACCAACGATGTAAAATTATGGATCTAAATGTATGCCTTACAACAATATACTTAATTTCAAATCTACCCAAACACCATAATAAGGAGCAGTATAGCACATGGCAAAAATCAAAGTAAGGTATGAGAACTAGAGTAAAAAAATATTTGATACCAAAACACACAGGCCAAAATGACCAAATTGCATAACAAAGGGTTTGGTTATGTGCCAAGCAATTAGACATTACCAAGTTTTCTTGAATAGAGACCATTTGTAACACCAAAAGCAAAACACATAACAAAATAGAAAAGAAAAAAAGAATATTGACACTTACTTGTTTCTTCACATCCTTTTCCCAAACCTCAACGAGTATCCTCCACTGGCTCTCAACAACATTATCTGGTGGATGTGCAAGATGTTCTTGCACAGAATTCCATTTTTCATACGCAACCTTTTTAACATGAAATTTGTGATCCCTCCACCTATCATTCACCTTGGCAAGAACCCAGTCCTCCAACACTTCTCGGTACGCAAATATTTGCTGCCAATTATACAACCACAAAAGATTAAAAACATTTCAAATTTAGAGAAAATCAATATAGTCAATATGGATTCAGTAATGTACCTTGAGAGAAATGTACAAATGCATACATATGGACAATTAATAGACAATTTCCACTAAAGATTAAATATCATTCAGTAAACTCCAAATGAAATCCATCCCTTAAAACGTCATTCAAGACCTATTACCATTACTGCGAACGGTAGCTCTAAACATAAATTAAAGACGTCTTTTAGCATCAAAATGGTCATAGCTCAATTGGAAGTTCAAGTGCGCATCATAAGTTCTAGTAGTAATCTAGTACAAGTTTTAAACTCTTAAGTTCAACGACATAAAAAGGAACAACAGGATAAACTAAAAGAATGGGCTTAGTAAGATAAATACCAAAACTTCATTAAAGAATTAGAAGATCAGTAGCATCACTTGAGTGTGCTAGCCTACAAAATTTAGAGGTCAGACAGAATTCCACTAATGGTTGATTTTTTTAGACAAACTGAGTCCTGTTCAAGCTAGACAACATCAAGAACACTCAGTCCATTATTCTGTTAAAAAATCCCGCATATCCGAGAATAATTTTAAATGAAATAATGATACAAGCCATAACACTCATCCAAAATATGCAAAAAGTCAAAATGAGATTTCAGTGAACCCACAGCCTATACGATGACATATCGTAGCACCGTACTAGTAATTTATAACACCCCATGCTGCCAACAACAATCTTAGCTATTTATCAAATCACATTATAATATTATGAAGCCTAATTAAGTTGTATACAAATTGTGGACCTTTTTCATACTGCAAGCCAAATCAATATCACTATGTCAGCTCACTAACCATCAATAGTTTAGACTTGATCAATTAGTCATTGACATCACCATTTTTAACTAATCAAAGGCAACTAGATAATAACAACACATGAAAAATGTTACACAAAGGTCACTAGACTCACTACCCAAACTTTGTAAATTAAATCAAAGCAACAACGTAGCCAAGCAACGTACACAGAGATTAGCAAATACAGTGACCAACCTTACAAGTCTGACAGACTTCAGTCCTATAAACATTTCAACAAAACTTCATTTATACTCATCTAATCACTGAAATTAGTCAACTATCCTTCTTATCACATGCTAGGATCTCTAACCAGATTTAAAAGAATAGAAGCATGGATAATAGAATGTGTGCAAAAAGACAAAGGGATAAAAAGTTTGTACCTGGACTAATCATTAGGAATTTCCTACCACTAGCATACAACCAACAGTTGAACGAAACAATTCTAATTTACCTACACTATGTAGTATGGAAAAGATGATTCTAATTATCATAAACAACACCAACATGGCAACGTTTTCCTAATCTAGTTTTGGATGCCTTTGCAATACAGTACAACTCCATTAGATTAACCCAAAAGACTACAGACATGAGACATCCCTTTCAACTGTTACCTGTTTAGTGCTTTAGTACTACAAAGGCAGTTTCGGGTAAACAACTAAGATTTTGATTTGAACGACTGAACAAACCTTAACCATTTCCTATCACCTCATAGAATTGTCCCCCCTTGCACTGAAATTCCATGTTTAATAGATCTATATAGTGGGGACTGCTAGATCCCCACTAGATCCTTACTAGCTAATGGAGTTGAGTGCTATAAAAATTTAAAAGCAGGATTTCTACAACTAAAAATCAAACAAAAAATAAATTACAGGAAACTACAAAAAATTATATGAAACTAAACTAACACAAACCCTTAAAACAAAGGAAATTTAATTTGAAATTTGAAATTAAAGAGAAGAGATGGCCGATTTAAAAAGAAAATTAATGAAATTGAAATTTGAAAACTAAAAAAAATAAATAAAATAAATTTCTTCTCAATCAAAATCTTCACCTTAAAACACTCTAGTAGGTCTTAAAGCTTCCTCCTTTAGATCCTGCATAAAAAAGAAACAGGAAATTAAAAGTAACAAAGTAAGAAAAAAACCCTAGAAATTAAAAAAGTGAAATCTTCTTTTAAGATTCGAATTTTCACCTTAACAGACTCTTGGTTCCTCAAAGTTTCCTCAATTAGTTCCTGCAAAAAGTGAAACAAGTCATCAAAATTAAAATTAATACTTAGCAAAATAACAAAAACCCCATTAATGGATTCACCTTAACAGACTCCTGGTTCCTCAAATTTCACCTTATTAAAGCTTCATCCTTTTTCTGCAAAAAAAAGCAACAACCAATTAAAAGTAATGTTTAGCATATTCAAAACCCATTAAGAAAAATATTTCAGAAACAACAGAGAAGAGGCGAAGAGATGGACGACAACAGAAAAGAGACGGAAGAGATAGTAACAGAGAAGAGAAGGATTGAACGAGATGGTAACAGAGAAGAGGCGAGAGCAAACCTCGGTTCTTCAGCGGGGAAAAAAATGGGAAAAGATAAGGTGAAATAAAACCAGATCTGTTTGAGTTAAGCAGATAAGGTTGAGAAAAACGAAATTTAGTGAAATTTTGGTCAAAATACACGCGGGAGAGGCCAAACAAATGGAGCCAATTCTCAAAATAGTTGTGACGGCTGAGAAGCCGCAGCCTTGACTTTACCGGAAGTGGGAATGATATAAACACCCTTACTCCTCACAATTACCCCTAACGGTAAGACTGAAATTATCACCAGCAAAATAATTCTCATAATCCCGTTTTTAACCTTAATAAGTAACCATCTTAACCAACTGATCTCAGAAGTAGCGTGTGCCATAGCTCGATACTCATCCTCAGCACTAGAGCGAGAGACTACTGACTGTTTCTTACTGCGCCATGAAATTAGAGAGTTTCCTAAAAACAAACAGTATCCGGCGGTAGAATGTCTATCTGTAACATCCCCTGCCCAATCTGAGTCCGTATATGCATGAAGACGAAGATCTGACGTAGAAGAAAAATGTAACCCCTGGTATAAAGTTCCTTTATATATCGTATAATTCTAAGAACTGCAGCAAAATGAGAAGTACGTGGAGCAGACATGAACTGGCTGACAATATGTACTACATAACTAATGTATGGTCTCGTAATAGTCAGATAATTGAGACTACCAACAAGCTGACGATACATAGTTGGGTTAGAGAGAACTGTACCATCAGTTAGATTGAGTTTTGCATTCAGTTCAAGAGGTGTTTCTGCAATTTTGCTATCAGTTAACCCAGCACGAAGAATAATATCAGATGCGTATTTGACTTGAGATATGAAATATCCATCAGATGATCTATCAACTTCTATACCAAGAAAGTATCTCAAGGGACCAAGATCTTTCATTTCAAAGCACGAATTTAAGTGAGATTTCAGAGCAAGAATACCTTCTGTGTCACTACCTGTTATTACCATGTCATCGACATACAAGAGAAGAAGTACCATTCCCTTCTTTGTTTTTCGGAAGAACATTGCTGAATCATATGGGCTTTGAGTGAAACCATACTGTATAATAGCTGTGGAGAATTTTTCAAACCAAGCACGTGGTGCTTGTTTAAGACCATATAGGGCTTTACGAAGTTTACAAACTTGATTGGGCAAGTGATTCAAACCTGGGGGTGGACGCATGTAGACTTCTTCCTGAAGTTCTCCATGAAGAAATGCATTCTTTACATCCATCTGATATAGATCCTATTTTCGTGCTGAAGCAACAGCTAAAAGAGTGCGAACTATTGTCATACAAGCAACGGGAGCAAAGGTTTCTTCGTAATCTATTCCATATTCCTGAGTATATCCTTGAGCTACAATACGAGACTTACATCGATCTAGTGTACCATCTGATTTTGTTTTAACCTTGTAAACCCATTTACTTCCCACGACAGGTTTTCCTAGAGGTAAGTCAACCATGTCCCATGTACCAGCATTCTTGTGTGCAGTTAACTCATCTCCCATTGAGTCTTGCCAATCTGGAATTAATGAAGCTTCTCTGTAATTCTTTGGTTCATGAATAGACAAAAGTGTTGTTAAAGAACAATGGTAATCAGAAAACCTAGATGGTGGTTTTCGATTACGAGCAGGCAATGTTCTAACCTCTGTCTCAGGATTCCCATTTGGGCATGCAATGTCGGAATTGTCCATAGAGTGATCTGTATCTGTTTCAGCAACTTTAGTAGGAGGGAGAAGAGGAGTAATAGTGGTAGAATCAACTGATGAGGAAGGATTTGATGCAGAATTATCATCAAAAGGATCTATGTATGTGAAACTTTCTAAAGAAGATGATTTAGCACTAGGAAGAGACCAGAATGGTATTTTATCCCAAAAGGTAACATGACGAGAGATACGTAACCTGCGACTCTCAGGGTCATAGCATCTATACCCTTTCTGTTCTATACCATAACCTAAAAACACACACATGGAGGTCTTTTTGCTGAGCTTACTACGTTCTCTTTCTGAAAGAAGGACAAAGCATGTTGACCCGAAAATGTGCAGTTCAGAGTAATTTGGTTTCTTACCATACAATTTTTCATATGGTGATATGCCTCCTATAACAATGGTTGGAACTCTGTTGATAGTATAAACTGCAGTGAGAACAGATTCACCCCAGAAATTTGATGGAACAGAATAGGAAAGAAGTTGAGTTCTAGCAGTCTCAATGATATGACGATGTTTTCGTTCAGCCACACCATTTTGCTCTAGTGTTTCTGTGCATGACAGCTGAAGAAGAGTGCCTTCAGATTTCAGAAGGTCTTTGAAAGGATTAGAGATATATTCACCTCCTTGGTCTGCTCTAAAGACTCTAATGGATTTTCCAAACTGAGTTTTGATCATTTTAGAGAATTCAGTATATATTCTAAGAAAGTCTGATCTTAAACTGAACAGATAGATCCAAGTGTAACGAGTAAAGTCATCAATAAATATAACATAATATAATGACCCTCCCTTAGTAGCAATGGGAGTTATTCCCCAAACATCAGAGTGAATGAGATCAAAAGGTGCAATAGAAGATGAAATACTTTTATTAAAAGGAAGAGCAGACTGTTTACCAAGCTTACAAGCAATGCAATATGGTTCTTTGTCTAGAGGAACATTCCCTAATAAACCTTTATTAATCATGTGAGAGAGAAGGGAAAAGGAAACATGACCTAACTTAGAGTGCCAAGAAATAAATGGAGAAGTGGTAGAAGATAAAGTAGATGCAGCAGCAACAACTGGATTCTTGAGTTGATGAGGAATAATGAGAGACTCTAGGTGATACAGTCGACCAACTCTATGGCCTATCCCAACAAGCTTCCCTGTCTTGGGATCCTGTATAAAACAATCAGATGGAGTGAAATGAATGTTAAACCCTTGATTACAAAGCTGACCAATAGATATCATATTCATCTTGATATGAGGAACAAACAGTACATCAGGAACATATATCTTGTTTGAAACTTTGATCTGACCAATATGACTAGCAGACAGTTTTGATCCATATGTTGTATGAATCTTTGGTGTCACAATGGGATGTATTTTCTCAAAAAGAGTTGAATTATATGTCTTATGATTTGAGGCTCCTGAGTCAAGAAACCATTCAGTTGAAAAGATACCCGTGGGAACTGAAAATACAGTAGCTGTTGTTGGATTGTTACCAATTGATAAAGCCTGTTTAAGCATTTCCTGGATATCAGCCAAATTGTTGCTAAAGCATTTGATCCACAGTTAACTTGTTCATGAGCCTGTTCTAAACCTGGTACTTTCATTACTGGAGCTACAGTGTAGTGTGTTGATGCACCATTGAATCTTCTATTTTCTCTCATGTTTCTAGAGGATGGTGAGGTGCAGTATCCAACTGTGTGTCCAAAAGCTTTACAATATCTGCATTGAGGTGTGCCTGGTGGTGGAGGTAGAGCACTTTGAGTTGCTGAGCCTTGAGAGAAGTTTGACGCTGATGTATTCGATGACATTGTGAAGTTCCTTGCAAGATGTCCAGGGTTCTTGTAATTGTGGCACTGTACCTGTCATAAATCACGATAGGTAGAGAAATTTTTCTGTGAGTTAAAATGAGTATTAAAGTTCGAAGGTACTGCAAACACAGCTGGTACATCAGGTTTGATTCTTTTACGAATCTCTTCAGCAATGAGTTCAGAGAGAGCAGCTTCTACTGTTGGAAGTGGAGATCGATGGAGAATGGATGCTCTAACTGATTCAAATTCTTCCCTTAGTGCCATCAACAGTTGAACTAATCTGGATTCCTCTCTAAACTTCTCCCATATTGGTGCATCTGTAGTCCATTTAGGTTCCACAAGAGCTAACTGGTTCCATATGAGTGACATCTCAGAATGAAAATATGGAATTGATTGTTCTGGTTGCTGTTTCAACAAATTGATATCCTGTTCAAGCTTGTACCTTTGAGCAAAGTTAACTTGTGTATATCTCTTTGCAAGAAAATCCCAAGCTTCTTTGGCTACTTCGAAACTAGTAAGTTGCATACTTATAGATGTGATCACTGTGTTGCCCATCCACATAAGAATTTTGTGATTGTTGATCTCCCATTCTTCATAAGCATCTTTTCCATCAGCTTTATCTTTATCTTGGTCTTTATTACCACTAGTACTGACTGGTTTTGGGCATGTTTCTCTTCCATCAATATATTTCAACATACTCTTTCCTTTGAGAAAACTTCTCATAAGGAATGACCAATGATTATAATTGGTTCCATCAAGCTTAGTAGTGATAGGTGAAGATTCTTCTCTCGACATAGTTTATTTAACGATTCTAGGGTTACTGATATGAGATAAAAGGATAAACGAGTCTGTAACTGAAAGGAGAAGAGAAACAGATGATACCTTAATACAGGAATTGAAAAATGAATTGTCTTGATGCAGCGGAGATGGATTTCAGATCTTTTCTGGATCTGATGCCATGACAAAGTTAGTCATGGCATGTATATTCCGATAGAAGAGAAATATCTTCAATTATATTCAATGACATGAAGGAGAGGTTACAACAGTTCTTATACAAAGTTGTTAGCACAATAAAAGGAAATAAGATAAGAGAAAATACAAACTAATTATCACATAATATACATGCCTATGGAAGCAAGAATAATATCAAATATACGGTCATAACTTCCATATCTTTCAACAAAGCTATTAGTTTTTTTTTATCCTCCTTTCCAAGTTGTTATCTTTGCTTTTCCACTTTTCTAACCTTCCTGCTATTTTAGTACGTAGTTTTTGCTGGAAATCCGTTCATAATAGTAACGAGTGTCTGATATGTGTTTCGAATCTGTTCTAGTTTCTTGACTGAAGTCTTTAGGAGGTGCTTGTTACTTCCTTTTCACATATATTTAGTAGTTTTATAGGACTGAACTTATCATTTCTCCACATTCTATTTCTTGTAATTTTCTTTGTAAGTGCTGCATTATAAAGCACACCTTCTCAGTTAAGTTGTACTGCAATTTTGTAAGTGTTGTTTTATAAAGCACGCCTTTAGGCTATAGTTTTTTACAACACTCATATAGGTTATAATTGAATTTCAAAAAATATTTCTTGTAATTGCTGTAATATAAAGCACACCTTCTAAATTATAATTTTCTTCTAAGTTTCAAAATTGTGAGTTCTTTTATTTTCTCTGGTGGGAGTAGTCATGTGTTTAGAAACAAAATCAGCTACATCAACAACCAGTCTTATATCAACCTACTCTTATTTCAGCTCAACCCATTAACTCAGCCAAGTCAATTTTACACAACTTAAACCTTCACCAATCTCCAAACCCAAAGCAATTAAACCAAAGATGAACATCTTGGCTTGGAATTGCCAGGGCATCAACAATCCGACTACAATACAACATCTAAAGGACATAACATCATTACACAAGCCCGATATCCTATTCCTCTCTGAAACTTTAGCCAATGAACGACATATGTCAAGACTTGCTCAATCTCTTCAATTCTAAAACCTAACCTCAGTTCCCAAAGTTGGTCGAAGAGGAGGACTATGTCTCATGTGGAATAACCTAAACGTTCGAGTTTTACTTCAATCCCAAAGCTACATCCACGTCCTTATCACTCCTCCAGCCCCAGCACAACCATGGCTCTACACAGGCATATATGGTCCTCCACACCCAAATGCAAGAATTTATCTTTGGCAAGACTTTCCATCAATCTTCCTTAATATCAACAACTCAACCTCCTCGTTGCTGATAGGGAACTTTAATGACATAATGGACCAATCAGGAAAAAAAAAAAAAAGGGTGGAAGACAAATCACATATGGTCAGACGCGGCCATTCCTAACAATGATAGATCAAATGGGATTCATTGATTTAGGATTTCGAGGGGATCCATACACTTGGAAAACAATCAGCAAGGTCAAGAAAACATCATGGAAAGATTAGACAGGGCAATTGCAACCCAACATTGGCGTACAGCAAACCCCCATGCAGGAGTCACTCACCTACCACGGATTGTATCTGACCATGCCCCCATCCTACTACACACCAAAGCAATAGATTGGCAGGGCAAAAAAAATTACAAGTTCGAGCATCTCTGGCTGACACATCCACAACTAAAGCAAGTTGTTGAATAGGCATGGACTCAACAAAGTGATTCAGATTCTGACCTAGACCTTTAGCTAAGGTTGATCACAACGGGACAAACTCTGATGGAATGGAACAAGGGTACATTTGGACATCTTTCAAAATTAATTCTCCAATCAACAACACAAATTAAGCACGCACAACATCAGTGTGCTATTCAAATGGGCGAAGAACTAGACTATTGGATAAATCAAGAAAAAGAGCTGCGAAATCAACACCGAACCCTACTCCAATGTCATGCTACATACTGGCAACAAAGGTCAAAAATCAAATGGCTCCAATCAGGGGACAATAATATGACTTTCTTCCACACCAAATAAACCATCCACCGAAGCTGCAACAACATAAAACAACTACAAGATCAGCAAAACAACTGGGTCAACGATAAAGATCAGGTTATTCAGATCATATTGGACCATTTCACTTCCTAATACACGGCCCCAAATACAACAGTAGATGAAGATATCTTTGAGGAAATCACTTCAAGATTGACACCTGCTCAATGTGGCATGATCTCGGCGGAAGTAACAGTGAAAGAAATCAAGCAAGCTCTGTTCTCCATTAATTCTGAAAGTGCTCCTGGACCGGACGGATACACCAGTAAGTTTTTTTAAAGTTTTTTGGGATACCACTCACCCGCAGCTTATAGCTATGGTCAGGAGTTTTTTCAATTCCTTAAACATTCACCCTCTTATGAATCACACAAACATAACATTAATTCCAAAAGTAGACAATCCAACCAAACCATCCAAACTCAGACCTATCAGCCTATGCAATGTCAGCTACAAAATCATATCCAAAATCCTAGTCAACCGATTACGCCCCCTTCTCCCATTCTTAATAAGCCCATATAAAAGTGCCTTTGTGCCTCAAAGATCAATTCATGATAACATAACAATTGCCAGAGAGCTTTTCCACTACATCAAAACCTCATCAATCACTAAAGATCCCAAAATAGCTCTAAAGCTGAATATTCAGAAAGCTTATGACAGCCTTGATTGGGGTTTCATCAAAAAAGATTTTACAAAACTAGGTTTTCTATCAATTTTTGTGGAATATATCATGTTATGTATCAAGTCGGTCACTTACTCAGTTAACATCAATGGTATGCCATGTGGATTCATCACACCTACAAGGGGCATCAGACAGGGTGATCCCATATCTTCCTACATTTTCATTATATGTGCGGAAATTCTCTCAGCAAATCTTGGCAATCTCGAAGATAAAAATATGGTTCGGGGTCTCCGAATATCAAAAAAGGCACCACCCATTTTACATCTAATGTATGCTGACGATCTCCTCATCACTTACAGAGCTAGCTAGGAGGGTAACAATCACCTAAAGAGGATACTTCAATCATACAACTCCTTAGCAGGTCAAATAATCAACACATCGAAATCAACAATCATTCACCATCCGAGGCTACAACAGCATAACATAGACTCTATACTCTAAATTTTTTTAACATGCCAACCACATCAATCCCACCTATATATTTAGGAGTTCAATTCAAACAAAGGAGAAACTCTCGACACATCTTCGAACCACTTCTTCAACGACTGGCTCGTAAAGCTCAAGGATGGATGACAAAATGCCTTACCCAGGCTGGAAGGCTAGTTCTCATAAAAACCTCTCGAACACCGACATCCAATCACCTTATGCAAACCCAGATTTTCTCCACCCATATGCACAAACAAAGCGATTGGATTGCTAGGAATTTTTTCTGGGGACATGATTCATCGGTTAAAAAACTTCATCCAATAGGATGGAACAAGCTAAACAAGCCAATAACAGAAGGAGGACTCGGAATCAGAAAGAGAAGCCATCACAATAAAGCTTTATTCATGAAAAGGATATGGAACATTCACGACCAGCCGCATTCCTTTTGCACCGGCATTTTCAACGAGAAATACCTCCGGCATCAACCAATATTCCAAGGTTAGATCACAGTTCCTTCTACAGCCAGCCCTCAATGAAAACAAATGGCCTCTCTCATACCTTCTGTAAAACAACATTTATTTCACTGAATAGGAAATGGTTTAGATACACCTATCCAATCTAATTGGATACCACACTTTCAAAACCTTGATCCTACCCAATGCTAACCTATACAATATGTAGCTGATTTAATTGACCATTTTTCTCATAATTGGAGACATGATCATCTAAACAATCTCCCACTAAATGCCATCCAACACATCCTAAATATCCACTTTCCTCCTGACAACACCCCGGACAAAATATTGTGGCCCCAGTCTAAATCAGGAAAATACACCGCTGCAACCAGGTATAGTTGTCTAATCCAACAAGATAACCTCTCACACCCAAACCCTCTCCTAATAACCAAATTTTTATGGACATTACCATGTCCACCAAAAATTCAGCTTTTCTTGTGGAAAGCTATCAATGAAGGTTTACCAACCTTATCTAAGTTACATCACATCAACCTCTCCACTTCAAACCTTTGCCCCCGTTGCAACTCCGAGCCAGAAACAGCTGAACACATGCTTATTCACTGCCTGGTTGCGATGTCAACTTGGACTAGCCTTTCTATCCACATATATACAATCCAACCCCAAGGTAACAACCATCCAATTACCTTAAACCCCCCAAACAACAATTTCACAAATTCTGCAAACATAAGGAAATACCTCCTCTATCACATACTGATGTTTTCTACTATGGTCACTCTGGTCGACCAGAAATGAACTCGTGTTCGATCAAAAACAATCCACTCATGCAGACATCCTGGCAAGATCTTTCGCACAACAAAAAGAATTTGAGTGGGCAAAAAAGATTTCCCCACCAGTTCTCCCTGGGGAACCACCTCCCAGAACTGCAACAAACATAACGAGGACAACTACAACCATTCAAGTGGGTTGGTCCAGTCCGGCACCAGATTGGATTAAAGTAAACACCGATGGAGAAGCTAGAGGCCACCCAGGTATGGCAGGAGCATAGTTCATTTGCAGGGACTCGAACGCACAAACGATAATGGCTCTAGCACAACCTTTGGGATTAACCACGGCGCTTACCGCAGAGACATGGGCAACAATTTTAGCAACAAGAACTGCGAATGCAAGAAGATGGACTAAGGTATTATTTGAGACGGATTCTGAGAACCTCATACAATTCATTAAATCTCAAAAGGAATCCCCTTGGTATATTTCAGAAATGATCGCAGAAATAAAGCACCGAATGCGTCAAATTCCATGTTGTACAATTCATCACCATTATAGAGAAGGAAACCAAGCATCAGACGGTCTAGCAAATTATGCGACAGACGGTAGCCAAGATGGCAACTACTCAACCTCAATATGGGACTAGGCAAACCCGGTTTTTCTTAACCAATTTTTATTAAGCGACTCTAGGGGAATCACCTTCTCCCGTGTAATAACAGTTTAGTTGCTTTTTATATATTATATGCATGCTTCAAAAAGAAAAAAATGAAGGCTTTTAACTATTCATGTCATGTCATGTCATGTTTTTTTTTAAAGCTATTCATGTCATGTTTGCTAGTTAAATAACAATAAAAACATTTAAACGCACAATATATCAAACAATTTTAAGTTTTTATTGCACGAGAAAACAACTGGAACGTTTTAACAAGCAGAGAGATCTAGAAATGAAAGAGACTGCAACGACGTACCGGACAAAATGGAGTGGACATAATATCATGTTTCAAAGTGATTCAGAATCAATGTGGTAAATCACAGATCTCGAGCTTGTCTCTGTTGTGACCGAGAGGTGAAACTCGGAGTCAGTATTTTCAAAATATATACAACTTGTTCAAGGGGTTAATGAAGACATTTGTGATTTTAGACTAATAATATGAAAGAAAATCGAGTGTTTTAACATTAATTTTGATTTTTTATAATGAAGTTTTCATAATTTTCGATTCGCAACTCGTCTCAGCAAGATTTTAGCTGTCTCGACGAGTTGTTAGGGAAAATCTCGTCGCGCCAAAATTGAGAAACTAGTCTCTTTTATGGATTGAGATCGGAAATCTCGACCAGAACTTCCCGTCTCGGCTGAGATTGACTATATATATCAGAACCTGCTTTGATGATGTTCAAGTATACTAATACGAGGAAGTTTAGATATACGATTAATAATGATTTTGAAAACAAACCCAGTAGTGGTACCAACTTGAAATTTTCCGCTCTTATCTATACTAACAAACTTGATAAAATTTGGGTTGTCAATATCTTTGGCTTGTAATATTTATGCTACCTAAAATATTTGGAATAAAGTTTTTTTTTTTTTTTGGGAAGTAGCTGCTCTAGGAAACTACCAAATTTTTTTTATCACTGATTTCTATACCAATGTTTTATTATTTTAATATTATTATTCTTTTCTTTTCCTAAAGCAGTTTAACTTGGTCAGTATCGCATCCAATTGTGATATGAAATTTACGAGTGTATAATGTTTGACACCTTTTCCTCCCTTTCAAAATAAAAAACAAAAACATCGATTACACAAGTATATAAATTTTTTTTATAAATGAACTTCACTATAAGTAAATGTGAATTAATATTGTACATATAGTTCGGCATGGTGGGGGATCTTTTATTATTAAACCTACCCCATACATAAAACTTCGCCTACAATCAGATCGCCATTCTTTTGGAAGGATTTTTTTTATGGACCATTCCATTTTTGAGGACATCATTTCAATTTTAGTAAAACATTCAGAAGTAAATTGAAGCCACCCTTAATCCGCATATTTTAACTAATGGCCAGAATGCCCTTATATTATTATAATTAATTATTATTCATTTTTTTTAAAAATTAATAAGCTAGGTTGTAGCCCGGCTTGTTGCTAGGATTCCTTCCGAACAAGCAATTGAGGGATACTTTTATTAATTAGGAGATGTTTTTACTGTAGCTGCCGGCATGGTTTTTCAATGAAATCGGCATGGTCGATGGACTGCCGGCATTGAAAAACTATGCCGGCAGCTGCAGTGAAATATCCCCCAATTAATCCTTCTTCCTTCCAATTTCTTGAAAAAATTCCTTATCATAAATCGTAATTTATTTTATTTTTTATTATTATTTATAAAGATTTTTTTTTTAATTATTATAATTGGATAAAGAGTATCAATCATTACAAGAAAGTAGTTGGAAGCCTAACAAGCTAAGCTCCAACAACGTACTACTACATTAGCTGAACAGGTTGCCGTGCTAGCCTACCAGGGAGCCTCATGAGTAACCATCCAAGGAAGCCTAAGCGGATAGGGGGTTGATTTTGTCGGAAGGAGGCCAAGCTAATGATAATATATATATATTTTATTATTATTAGGTTTGGCTTCGCAATGCCCCGATTCTACCAATATGCAAATTCGCAGGTGCTTTTCCCACAAACCCATTACTCTTGATTCGTTTTTGATCAAAAAAATTGAGTAGTAATCATCAGAAGGGTGAAAATAGAGGTTACAGTAGCAAGTTCAGTTAGTAGAAGTTTTAAAAACCCTAGTTTGGTAACTGAACTTTCTGAAACCAAAATCATGAAGAACATTTCGGCTAAAATGAAGTTTTCTGGGCGTAACCGAACCTTTGTATAGAACACTGTATGCTGAGTTCGTTTGGTTCGCAAAAATTTTCTCCTTAATCAAACTTTATCCGTAAACTCATATGTTGAGTCGTTTAGTTCACATTTTTTTTTCTATGCCTGAACTCTTCACTGTAAACCCAGAGTTCAGTTAGCTCGCACTTTTTTCCCTATTCGAACTCTTCTATTAATGTAGTTCGGCTACTTTTTATTTATTTTCTCCTAACCGAACTTCAAGTTGAACTAAATTTGTAAATTTTCTTCTAGTGGAACCAAATACAAAAAAATACACACAAAAAAAAGCTAAAAGAAAATAAAAATAAATATTTGTTTAATTAAAGCGTAACTTAGTCATCCTCACCTTTAATGACACCCTTATAATTATATAATTATAGGTCAGGTGGCCTAACTAAATCTTGCTCCCCAGAAAAAACCATATTGCCCATAAGAATCGTTCTTCTTCTGCTCTCACCCTATTTTGGGCTGAAAGTCTGGTGATTATCGGATTTGGGCTTCATGTTCCAACAAGGTTACTTGCATTCTTTTTTCTTCCCCAACTACGTCTTTGCGTTTGGAGTTTTCTTAATCTCTTAATAATTCCAGTTACTACCTAAACCTATCAATTGAATCATTAATTGGTTTCCTCCAACATTTCTTAGTCTCCATCGATTTTCTCGTTACATTTTCACTAAATCTAACTCTCACATATAAATAAGATAGCCAAGACACGAAAATCCATTGCGAAATTCATGATTACATTTCCATGTTAAATGAAGTTTTGAGGACTCACTAGTATGTAACCCGTGCTACGCATCGGGCTTGATGGGAATCGTTGATTGGGTGTGGCGGGGCTTCGCCCCGCACCCGTTTCCCAGATGCATTGGAACATCATTAATTTTTTTCTTGATTAGCAAACAATTTGTTGATTGATAGGAATATTTGGTGCTCTTCTATTTTCAATACATTATGGGAATATCTAAATCTTATAAACAATTTAGAAGATAAGTTTGTCAACAATACTTCGGTTGTCTTTAAGCCGCATCATGGCCCGGTGGGAATTGTTGATTTGGTGTGGCGGGGCTTCGCCTCACACCCGTTGCCCAGATGCATTAGAACATCATTATTATTATTTTGATTAGCAAAGAATTTGATGATTGATAGGAAAGCTTGGTGCTCTTTTATTTTCAATACATTATGCGAATATCTAATTCACGAAAGCAAAATAACAATGATAGTAAAAAGAAATCATCTCATCAAAAAAAATTCAAACATGCATGTACGGTAAGAAATAATAAATTTTCTCATTCATAACAATAGAAACAAATCTTTTCTGCTAAGTTTACCATAAAGAATGAGTTGTAAATCATGGTCACACGAAGAATCACTGAATATAGCTTGTCTTGTTAATTAAAACAATGAATATGATTTGTAAACTACAATTTTCTACATTATTTTTCCCGTGGAAATATGCAAGAGCGCATTTTTGCAAGAAAACATTGAACAAAAAATATAATTAATAGTTATCAAATGCCTCGATAAAGTAATTAAAACAATTTTCAATCAGTTGTTGTTTCATATGTTTCAAAAATGAATCTATGATCAAATAAGTGTAATAATAAGGAACCAACCAAAGCCTAAATAATATTAAAACAATCTCAAATGATAAAAGTTTCTTCTTTTGTAACAGATAATTGACTTGGAATTTGATTATCGCATCTCGGTCTTTAATAATTTGTTCAGTTTTTTCTTCTAAGGGTACGTGGAGACGTTTAATATCTATGATATCGCTTCTTTTACACTGTTTTCCTTTTACCACCTTCAAATTTCTCAAAAGATCTCCTAACACAGCAGTAAACCGTACAAATCACCTATACCATATTTCTTCTCAAATCCAAGCACGACATGTAATCTAACCTTTTAAACTTCACTTGAGTACAATGTTCACTTGTTTAAACCCCCGCCTCTTTTTTTTTTCAATTGTGGAAGTGAAGATTAAGTTTTTTTTAAGACATAAAATTTTTAGGCAGTTTGGCAGATATTATATAATATTATTCTTTCAGTGGATAAAATCTTATGAACAATTTAGAAGATAAGTTTGTCAACAATACTTGTTGTTCGAATTTTAAGATACACAACTGAAATTTTAATTTAATCGGTGCTAAGTGCTAACATCTTTATAGTCTGGTTATTCAGTATCTGCGCAAGAAGTAAAAAGTTAGGATACTCAAAGTGAAAAATTAAAATAATGATCTTGGTAACACTGAAACATATAACTATGTTATGATAACACAAACATCATATAACAATTAGAATGCAGGGCAATACTTGTGAGAGCATCATTTTCCAGGTAGCCCAGCAATTCTGTAGCCTACGAAAATTACCAGCACAATGTCACCAGTTGCGTTTACTATATCACATGTTGCTAGCTTCAGAAATTCACTCCTCGATCCATTCCTTTAAGCAGAACTATGGATCGTCTCCACCAGCTAGTCCCCCACTTACCTTCTGACTTCACTATGTTCCCTGCTTCATCCCATCCCATCAAAAGTAACTTCAAACACGTAATTCCGAACACAGAAGTCTAAGATGGGCTTCTGAACCAAAATTTATAAATCAATTTGGAGATAGATGGTTCCTACTGCAGCTGCAGGTATGCAAGTAAAAGAGAGAGCAAGAAAATAGTCCACATACCCACATTAAGTACATCAGTAGTAATTCCACCACCCTTTTTGATGAAACTCTCTACTATATATTTCTAAAAATCCATTTAATTCGGTGCAACTCCTACAATTCTTCTCAAACTTTGTCTTTAGCATTACAACATGGATCGACACAGATGATAGGATTTTCAAGGTGCTCACCTTATAAGCTGTGGTCTCCCTACAGGTGAAAAATAACTCCAAAAACCTTTTAGCTGAACTAACCACAACAAATGATTTAATGATGTTTTATCCGTACAACTGAAACTTGGAAAGAAAACTCCAACTTACTTGTAACATAAACACCTGATATTCTAAACCGAGATCACCTAAAGCTCATAATGGATATCATGGAGTTTGGAATACTACTGGACACAGTCTTTGGGTGTTGATTTTTTTTCTTCCTTGGCTGCTGATTACTTCTTTACAGCGTGTGGGAAGATACTGCATCACGTGAATCCACCTTTGTTAGTTCTAGATAATTATGAAAGATCCATGTAATTGCTCTTGGAGCATACATATTCATCAATATTATGACCAGAGATTTTCCATTCAAGTTGGCACCAAATATTCTTTATCATCGTGTATGGGAGCCAAACAACAGGCATCTTTTTTCGCTTGAGAATATCCATTCATCTCAGAGATGCATATTAAATTATAACTTCTGTAAATCTACCATAATCAATACATAATAGGAACAAAGATGCAGCATCTGATTCTTAACCAGTCATTCCCAACTGGTTGCCCGACTCCCTGGAACATTTGAACCAGTATTCTTAAGTATGCTCAAGCTATTAGGTGTGGACTGTCCCCTAGTTTTCTTCAATGTAAACATCTCATCTCCATGTTAACCAACTTAGTTATCTCCTTCTAGCATGATTACCTAAATCTTGCAACTATCACTCTGTGGCAGATTCAGAAATCCAGATGCACACTTTTTAGAGAATCATAGCCCTAATACTACCTTCTAAAGGAAATAAACTTAAATATCTTTGCAGCGTCGAATACCAACCACATAGAAATTATAGCGCCACCCTATCCAAGTACTCCTTAATTTCATATTCACTATTAATTAATAGTAGTAAATCTAGGATTTTTCTTATATTAGTTATATTCATAATATATAACACTCACAGTAATGAAAAATTACTACATATCTAAAAATATCATTGTATGATCAGAATCATAACTGTCTTAATTTTACAGAACATCAAAAGGAAATATCAGGTACCAAGAATTATCATGCAATATTTGACTCTAATTACTCTTACACGTAGTCGCCTGACCTTCACGTATACATATTCTTTCTGCAAACCTCGACAGTGTAATTGCATCCTGGGAAATAGTTTGTCTTAAAGATTCATGTGGAAGGTTAGTTTGGTTTGACGACGTGAAAATCCTAACTGAATTGGGTTATTATGTATTTGTCAAATCAAAAAGGCCTTAAAGGCAACATTATTAAACAAAAACACACTAACTAAATGTAGTTATGTTATGTCGCGACCGTTATAGCAGCTAGGCCATGATGGGTCTAAAAAACCAGCAGGAGAATGTACATGAATTCATATATGACGTCCCCTGCTTAAGCAAGGGCACACAAAAATACCACATCTTGTTCCAATGTTTCAACTATAATTAACATTTTTTAAAATTATGCCAGCAGATGCAACAAACCACTTACTTGAACAGGGTCAAGCAGTCACACTGGAAAGACTGACTGTCATTTGACCATATCAACGAACACCATACAACATATCCAACATTAAAAAATCGATAATAACAACCATTATAAATTAATATATCAGGTCACTGACCACCGGCAACGACTATCGAGAACCGAGAACCGAAGCCTTTTTCCAGTAACAAGTACCAGGTACGCTGGAGAGTGAATCTCCGAAAAGTTTAGCATAGTTTTTACGCTGGCTTGCCACGCCTTGCACAACCCACATTACGTAGGCAACGACAACGACTATCATCTCCCAATTAATTTAAGTATACATGTGATGTGAATTTTAAGTTGTAGTGAAAGTGGTGAGAAAAGTTCGTTCAACTCGGGCTTGTGAAGGATTTTTGAAAATTAAATAAAATTGTTTCAATAATAATAAGAAAGTACCAAGACTCTGGATTCCACCATTGACCAATTAATTGATAAAATCTAATCAATATTCATGCAATATTCTTCTTTAAAGTGATTCTAATATTTGCCTCTAATAGATTTTTGAAGTAGAAGTTGTAATCACAAAGCATGAAACATCAAAAGTGTCAAAACCTAGCATGTTCCATCAAAACAATTCACAACCACTCAATAAAAACCAATTTTTCTTTTAAGTTCTATGCAAAAAAATCATGTAAAATAATTGCAATAAATAATTAAAATAGAATTATACCACTTTTCATGGAACAATGGCTTCCTCCGTCGCCTCGGCTAAGGGGTTTAGCTCCTCATATTAATCGTGTTCTCAAAATACATGTTTGGTGTTCAAAAGTTGATTACAAGAGAGAAAAGGGTATACTGGAGTCGCTGAAAGTCTAATACAGCGGACGGAATCGTTGCTGAAGAGCTTTGGTGACTGCTGGATGATGCGACCGTAAATCGTTGTCACTGAAAATAAGTCTGCCTCTGCAACTTTCTTTTTCCGCTGTTCTGTGTTCTTCGTCTTCTCCGGTTCAGTTTTGCACCAGCAGAACGTGATTTCTTCCAATGTTTTTTTTAGCTTCTCTAAGGCTCTAAACTTCCCTTAACTTCTTCCTTTCCTTCCTAGGACCCTAACCAACCCTTTTATACATAGTAGAGCAAAGAAAATTCGAGAATAAACTTGGTTTTTTTTCTCCACAGCACGTTAAGTTATTTCTTTTTTTTCTTCTGTTTCACGTGCATTCGATTGTCCAAACTCCTCCCTTGATAGAAACAAGTCCTTAATAAGAGTTTCCTTCCTCTTCTTCACGTAAATTTCTAAAAAATAAACCAAGAAACTTCCCAAAAATAGAACGTGATATTTTAACCATTTTTCGCTTCCAATTCGAGTTCTAGCCACTTTGGATCCATTCCAACACCCTTACCTCGCCTGTTAGGTCCATAGGAACAAACCCAATCAAATTCAGCCCTTTAGTCTCCCTAAAAATCGATCAAAAATTCATCCAAAAAATCGTCTGTTTTCTGAAAATTTTCCCGCCAAATTTCTGTTTTTTGAAAACGTGAAGAAATTTGTCCTCCCCCTATCCAGTCTCGGTCTGTGCTTAGCAGCTGCTTGGAAATGGGTTACCCCTTATCCAAAATGAGAGTCCGAATAGCAAATGTCCTCCCAGGAACCTTTAGCAACTTTTCGAGCCAATTTTCCCGCAAAAGCCTATTCCTCCAAAATACACCTACAAGGGATAAAATACCAAAATTAGTACAAAAATGGGTACTAACACTATACATAAAAGAGATGAAAATAGACACATAAATGCGTCTATCAATGCCATCGGGTCACCATTGCTAACATGATACTCAATTAAAACTACCACTGCTTTATGCTTGATTTAATTAAAATTATACACTCAAAATACCCAAAAATACTCAAAGTTTCACAACTATAGAAAATACCGAAGTGTTTAAGATTGTGACATTGTGGCTATTTATTATCCTTGGTCTCGCTAAAAAAGAAAGGGTCCTCTAGTAATCATGGTCATTCCTAATTCCTTGCAAGTTACGAGAACATAGTATATATGGGCATGAAAGAAGGACATGCACATGACACATAGTTGATATACGTTGCGTCCTAGCAAATCATGATTATCCTTATCTAAGCTTAATTAGTCATAGTACAATTTTAACGGAACTGAAAAACTTAATTAGTCATACTACACGTATAGGCTCCGGATCGTCTGTTACCAATGGTCTCTGTTCCTCTATTCCAGTCAATACCCAGTCGCCATGTGTCTCCTATTACAACTAACTCCCTTCCCAAATTTGGATGTGAGATACTTGACTAATTTAACGGATTTTTTAAGAGGGAGATTAGGAAATAAAGATTTCTCCCTTAATTATCTATTCCGTGACTTCCGTCCTCCTTCCTTACCCAGCAACATACTCCCCAGTCCTCGCCCACAATTTTGCAGTCTGATGTTGGTTTTCTTTTCAGACACCTAAAAAAGAAAATGAATCAAATGTTAGTCGTACTGTCCATGACCATTGGTTCTCAATCTCCCCTCGCCCACAATTTGCTAATACAAGTAATACTTTATTATTTTTCTAGGTTTTGCGCACAAATGACTACTAACATTTTGCAATATCTATGCCAGTTCGTAAGGAAGAACTTGCTAAAGGATGTGTAAAAGCAGCAGCGACGCAGTAGACATTATCTGCCTGCAACTTCTGCATATACGTTGCAGTGACTCTTTTAGGATCAAAATGTCATATATAGTAGCTAATCTTGTTACCTGCTGATGCACTTCATAGATATCCTATTTTACATAGTTTAACATTCAAATCTTGTTACCTGCTGATGCTCCATGAACAAAAACAAAACACGACTAATTAGTGGGCTGTAAAGAAGAAGATGATATTGGGGAGTGTACGCTACTGGTGGAGAAAAGATATAAGGTAAATTAAAGATTTCCTAATTTCTCTCGCAGAGGATCCGTTAAATTAGTCAAATATATCACGTCCAAATTTTAGTTATAATAGGAGACACATGGCTATTGGGGATTGGGTGGAATAGAGGAACAGAGGTAATTGGTAACAGACGATCCGGAGCCACACGTATAAGTGAGGTCCGCTTATATCGCCCACAGATATGCCATAAAATTTGACCGTAAATCAATGATTTTCTTTTTTTCTATTTTAGATAAAGGTTATGTTAAAAGTTTACAAATTTAAATTCAACCTAAAACTAATAATCTTAACCGTACATCTTCTATTTTGGGCTAGATATATATACTATCTTATTGATGGGTTTATGAAAGAGAGAGGGTTATGTGGGTGCAAAATACCGCACACCTGATAATAAGGTGAAAGAATACAATTGATAGCAGGCGAATATGACGCGTTCTTTATATTTATGCTGACGAATGAGATGACGTCACTAAATCACACAAAAAGTGTGAAGATCAGTGTTGTAGTTAAAAGATCAGCGCGACAAATATAAAATAGGGCGATTATAACGCCCTCCCATATCCGAAAATAAGGGTTTTATTAGCTGTCCTCCACTATGTAACCCCTATAAAAGGGACAAGAAGCCATTGTAAAGAGGGAGAGATCTTTTTGAGAGCTTAGATAAGAATTTTAGGAGAGAGAAAGTTGTTTTGTTCTCCAAGTTAAGGTTTTCATACATCTACTTTGTATTTGTTCTATCTTTCAATAAAATGATTTATAGTTTTCCTTATGATGTCTTAGATTCATTTCATAGATTTACTTGGGTGTAGGTTGTAGGATTTCCTGCAACTACATTTTGGCGCTAGAAAACAGCTTGGATGAGTAAGAAGGATGATCCCTTCCTGTGAAGTTCTTTAAAAATGGTTTCAAAATAGTCATCGATTTTATATTCTGTTAAAAGAATTTCCGGTTTTTTAAGCGTTTTAATAGATTTAAAAGGAGTTTTTCGGAGATTTTCGATCATCGAAGCCTTTATTATAGTTTTTCAGATTTAATTTCGAAACCTTGCTATGGTTTCTGGATCTCATTATTATTTCAGGAAAATCATAGGAACACAAAGTGAAAGAAAAAGAGGTCTATCGGCAGAAAAAGAGCATCAACAAATGGAAAAGAAGTTATACATGAAAAAACAAAGAAAGGAGAAACAGGCCGAACCAGGAAAAGCTATAAAGAATATTGGAACGAAAGAAGGAAGCAGGCGTGTACAGTGTAATTCAATAACAAAATCGACTATGAATGTTGCAGATTTTCATGTAGGGATTACAGGGCAAATCCATAAGCGCGACTATGAAGGAAGGAAAATCCTGACTGTAGACAAAATATCGCCTTTGAAGGAATGGAAAAAACAGCGGATAACATTTGCAGCAGATGAAATACCAGAAGAAAATCTAAGGCGAACAGATCCCCTAGTAGTTACTTTAACTGCAAGGCGAAAAGAAAGAAAGAAAAGCGCGAAACAATCAGAAGAGTAGGCGATAAACAAAACTCTGATAGACACAGGAAGCTCAGTGGACATATTATTTTACCGCGCATTCAAGAGTATGGGATACAATGACGCGGAGCTAACGCAACCAACGTACGACATCCACGGCTTTAACAGGGCAATAACAAAACCTAAAGGAGAATTAATCATGCGAATACTTCTACGAGAGATAGAAACGCAGGTAACATTTTGTGTAGTGGACGTGGAGTCACCCTACAACATGCTCATGGGGCGACCAAGGGTACATGGGATAAAAGGCGTAGCGTCAACTCTACATCAATGCTTGCGCTTCACAATACAAAATGGAGTAGGAGAAATCAAAGGCGATATAAAGAGCGCGAAATTTTCAGTCAAATAGACGTGAAGAACTACGAAGGACGAGAAAAAAGGCGAAAAGATAGGTGGAGAAAGGCGAAGGAATCAAAAAAGTAGGAAGAACTAAGAGTATACATGATAAGAGCGAAGGAAGAAAAAGGAATACCAAGTGAATTCCCAGAGAAGGAAGGCGAACCGGTACATGAAATAAAAGAACTGTCACCATTAGGCGAACCAAAGGCAAATTTTACAGCGGACGAGCCAACAAAAGACATAAACGTAGGAACAGAAGAAGAACCAAAGATGCTGAAGATTGGAACCAAAATGGATAAGGAGGAAGAAGAAAAGCTGATAAACCTGTTGCGGGAATATAAAGATGTCTTTGCATGAAGCATGGATGAAATGCCAGGTATAGATCCATCAATTGCATGTCACAGGTTAGACATCAACAAAAGCGTGAAGCCATTCAAACAAAGGATAAGGAAGATAACAACCACATACCATCTACAAATAGAAGCAGAGCTACAAAAGATGCTAGACACGGGGATAATCAGGCCAGCAAAATACCCAGTATGGATAGCAAACATGGTGGTGGTACCAAAAAAGAACAAAGGGATATGAATTTGCATCGACTTTAGTGATCTAAACAAGGCATGCCCCAAGGACAACTTCTCACTTCCAGATATACCACAAATGGTAGAAAAAGCGGCAGGAAATGAAAGATTATCATTAATGGACGGATATTCAGGCTATAACCAAATAGCTTTAGCAGAAGAAGATCAGGAACACACGGCATTCTTCGCGCCAAGAGGGCTATATTGTTATACAAGGATACCATTTGGTTTGAAAAATGCAGGTGCAACATACCAGAGAATGATGGAGAAAATATTCGCAAAGTGGGTGCATACAATCTTGGAGGTCTATGTAGATGACATGCTAGTAAAGAGCAAGAAGGCGGCAGATCATGTTAACAATTTGAAAGAAATATTTGAACAGATGCGGCAATTTAAAATGAAGATAAACCCAGCGAAATGCATCTTCAGAGTAGCATGAGGAAAATTCTTGGGTTACATTGTATCATAGGTGGATTCAGAAAAGGTGCAAGCAATTCGAGACATGCCATCACCCGCAACAGTAAAAGACGTACAAAAAATGAACGGACTACTGGCTTCCTTAGTACGTTTCATTTCGCGCTCCTCAGACAAATGCAAACACTTTTTCAATATCTTAAAGAAGGGGACCAAGTTCGAGTGGACAGCAGAATGTGAACAAGCACTCCAAAGCATTAAGGATTATTTAACAAACTTATCTATTTTGCAGAAAGCTGAACCAGGAGAAGAGTTGTTGATATATCTCGTATCAACGCCGCATGCATTAAGTGTTGTATTGCTTCGCCTAGATGAAGGAATAGAAAAACCAATATACTACATAAGCAAAACTTACAGCTCCGCAGAAAGAAATTATACAAAGATTGAAAAGTTCATTCTAGCACTAGTCTATGCAACACAAAAGCTTCGTACTTACTTTCAAGCCCATAAGATTAGAGTGCTAACTAAGGTCCCAATTGAATCAGTGATGAAGAGCTCAAAAAGAGTAGGAAGAGTAGAAAGATGGAATGCACAAGTAGAGCAATTTGGAGTGAAGTATGAAATATTATCTTCACCAAAATCACAGGTTATCGTAGACTTCCTGGCAGAGTTTCCATTAGAAGAAGATGAAGACGTGGAAGAAATGATGCACACAGATGAAAAACAAGGAAATCCAAGAGACTTATTAACAGAGTGCAATCCAAGAAGATGGGAAATCTTAGTAGATGGATCAGCAAATGGAGAAGGAAAAGGGATTGGAATAGTCTTCATTTCCCCCCAACGAGCAAGAATGGCGTACTCGTTTAGATTGGAGTTTGCGTCTACAAATAACGAGACAGAATATGAAACAGTAGTGCATGCATAAGGCTGGAAATTGAAATGAAAATAGAGGACGTCAGGGTGACTAGTGACTCACAATTGGTGATACGTCAAATATAAGGTCTATACAGCACGAATGAACCATCTCTACAAAAATATAAGCAACTTTTCACAGAACTCTCAGCAAAAATACCAAAGATAGATTGGAGACATATCTGCAGGAAAGATAATCGATTCGTGGACGGATTGGCATTTATCTCCTCTATGTTGGTGGATCCTACAGCACGGTATATAAAGATAGAAATGCTCTCTTTTCCATCAGTCAAGAAAGATGCAGAAGACGCGGACATAATGCTTGTGGATAACCAAGAAGAAAGGAAAGATGGAAAAGGAGTGGATTGGAGAGCACAACTTCATAACTATCCGAAGAAGGGAGAAGTACCAAGAAACAGATTAGAGGCGCACAAGCTTAAGAGCAGGGCGACAAATTACGAATTAAGAGACGGGATCTTATACAGAAAATCTTTCCTTGGACCATCACTCAGATGTCTAACACGAGATGAAGGAATGGAGATATTGAAAGCCATTCACTATGGAGATGCAGGGAATCATAGCGGAGGAAGATCATTGGCTTATAAAACTAAGATGCAGAGGTACTATTGGCCATACATGCACGAAGACGCAAAAGAAGTATTTAGGCGTTGTAAAGAATGCCAGCGTCACGGAAAAAGAATACATGCTCCAGGGGCGGCTCTAAATTCATCAACAAGTGTATGGCCATTTGGAAAATGGGGATTGGATATTGTAGGACCATTCGTGCTAGGAACATGGCAAAGGAGATACTTAATTGTCGCAACTGATTACTTCACAAAATGGGCAGAAGCAAATGCAACCCAACACATTCGAGATCGTGATATATTCACTTTCATATTTGAAAATATCATCTGTAGATTCAGAATCCCGGCGCAAATAGTCTCTGATAATGGGAAGCAGTTTGAGGGAGAAAATATAGAGATGTTGTTTAACGTGTTTAAAATCCAAAGTGGGAAATCAACGCCTTTGTACCCGCAAAGTAACGTGCAGGCAGAGGCAACAAATAAAACACTTGCGGATATATTTAAGAAGAAGTTGGAAGGACACAATAAAGGATGGTACGAACAGGTTCATAATGCTCTATGGGCGTATAGAACAACAATAAGAGAAGCTACATGAATGTCACCTTTCTGTTTAACATATGGGGTAGAGGCGGTGCTACCAACTAAAGTTATCATACCAACAACAAAGAAAGAAGCATGGGAAAAGAACTTGAACACAGATTTGATCTTGTCAAAGCTTGATGATTTAGAAGAAAACATAAAAGTCTCCCTACAACATATGGAGAACTATCACAACATATTAGCTCGTGAGTATAATAAGCGCGTCAAAGAAAGGGAGTTCCAGTCAGGAGAGCTAGTATTGGTGGAAATACTGCCTTATCAGAAAGGTGAAGACGGAAAATTGGAGAAAACATGGGATGGACCATACATTATAAAGAGAATTGTAGGAAATGGAGCATATGAGTTGATGGATAGCGAAGGGAAAGATGTAGGATGGAAGCCTTATCATCCATGGAATCGAATATACTTGAAGAAATACTACCCTTAGTCAACGCGGTAAAAAGGAAAAGGAAATATGTACACACTCCAAATAAAGGAGGAAGGCGTCAACAATGTATTAATATTAATATGAATGAAAGCAGAAGAAATTTCCCCTTCATCAAATATCAAAGATAATTTACAAGTAGAAGAAAGAGGCAAAAATAAGACCTTATGATAAGACCTCAATAGGAGGTAGTAAAAAAAAAAAAAAGGTTAAAACCTCTAATTAGGGAGGCTAGGCATCCAATTGTGGCGTGAAGCCTAGTTTGCATAAATGCAAGAGGCGAGATAAGTAAGCCCTAACGCGTGTCATAATTGGGGAAAACCTAGTAATGCATGACTCGGGGGAAAGCCATACCAACCCTGAAACCTGAGTTATGGAGAATTTGGGCGAAACAAAAGCCTATCCAGCAGAGACTCCTGGGTTAAAAACCTAAGGTACTAAGATCTATCCTCAGGAGTGTAGAAAATAGATCAGGGCGCCTCGGTACACGGTTGAGTCAAGCGTGCCTGGGGCGTTCCCAGCTATTCTTGGCAAGTCCTGACTATGATACACTCGGTCCTAAAGATACCCCACTTAGGGTGTGATCTCGTAACCATAAGCCATATCGGCGGAGGGATAAGAGGCCACGAAAACAAGTGATTGTTGGTATCACTGGATGGGAAGAGCCCACCCTAACCTGGTAGGGGTAAGCTTCCTTGAAGGGGCAATCAGGGGGAAGATAAAGACGGCACCCTCCATTAGGGAGCTGAATTGTGTCAAAGACGGCAATATCACATGGCTATTACTCACGGGGGTACTTAGGCTTGTCATATTGACGCGTCAATATATCTTGCAGAGGCAAAAATACAAAAAGATGATAAGGTGAAATCAATGGGTTATTACTTGAAAAAGTAGTGACCGCCTGCGATTTTGATGCCCATACAAAAAGAATACCCTGGGGCAAGGATAAGTCCTATTAACAGGGGGAGGCTGATTAAGACCTCTACTTAGGGAGTCACAATAAGACCTCAACAAAAAACCTTCAAACTAATGATATTAACTTCATTGCTTTGCAGGAGAAAGATACATAAGAAACGTGCAAGGCAAAAAAGAAGGCGGACAAATAAAACGCGATCAAGTAACCATATATAAGGCAGAGGCAGATATGCATTTAAAATTTCATCACAACACGCAATTATCACCTAATAAGAAAAGACATACAACTATTGATATCTTCAAAGGCGAAGAACAGAGGCAAGAATGGGAATAAAACAAATAAGGGAGGTGTTATTCCCCTTTTCAGAAAAATAAGACATGGAAATAATAAAAAAAACATCAAATTTAAAATAGATAAAAATATAGAAAATAGAAGTATTCTTTCTTAGTTTGCAGCCAGGAACAGGTAAAAATAATCCATGCCCCCCAAGCTTGGGAGCACCCAGTTGCACAAAAGCATAGGAAGAAGAGAAAAGTTCACATCTAAAGGAAAGATTTAAAGTTCATCCTGAAGCACGTCTTGGTTTTGTGGGAAAATTCAGCATCATGAGTCGTATCTTTAGAAGGATCACTACCATCTTCACTCTCCTTGGGCTGATCTTCACGAAAAGGAGGCTCTTCACCATTATCATTTTCATCATAATCATCACTCTCAGATTCAGGAAGTGCTTCATCAGCAGGAACTTCAGGAGGCTCCAAATCTAATAAGGGAATTGAGTAGGCACGACCAACCTGATCTGCAAGAGCCTTAGATTTAATGAAAAGATCACGCGCGACACTTTTGTTGGTTCATTCCATCAATTTTTCAAGATATGAACACCTCCTTCTCGCTTTTTCCTGGGTGGAAGAAAGTTTCAGAGAGAATTCACCACATTCTTTTTGCGCCTTCGAAAGGTCAGACTTCAATTTCTTGATGATAAGCTGATGTGATTCATCAGATGCTGGAAAAGGCGAAAAAGTTTAAATTAAAATAAGGGCGGAAAAATAAAAGACATGTGAGGAAATTTCAAGTGAAATTAAAAGCTGAGGCAGTCATCCCAATGTGACTACCTTCCCTCTGAGAGGTGAGATGATGGGATAAGGCAAGACCATTATTTTTAATATTCTCCATACACTTATCAAAATCATCACCAATTAAGCCCTAAAGGCGGGACCGAATCCTCTTCTCACCTTGTGAAAGAGAGTATCTTTCCTTTACTAAATTATCATAAGATCCCCTCAGCTGCTTATGCTATTCTCGGAGTTGGTTCATATTCACCGTTACATTTATTTTTCTCTGAATAATCTTCTCATTCTCCGAAGTTAACCTCTTCACCTCTTCATCGTATTGATTCTTTAAAGCACGAAGAGATTCTTCCTGACTAGTGCAAGTCTTCTGAAGAGTAAGATAGTGACGCATAAACATCGCCTTCTCATTCATAAAGGATCGCTTCTCTTCAGAAAGGGTTCGATTTCTTAAATCAGTGCTATGTAACAATCCTGAAAGGTTGGATACTTGGGAACCCATAAAGTCATATTGGTTGCATAGATAAAGGTTTTCATTCTTTAGATTATCAATTTGGTCAAGTAGGTACGAGTAGCTACTAGTTAATTGACTCAGTTAATTCTGCAACCTCTCATTATCCGCATGGGCGTCCTCAGATGAATGTTGATAACTAAATCTTTCCATGGCGCGCTTCTGGTTTAAGTCTTTACATGTGTGCGAGAAATTTTAAAAATGTACGCAAACGCGGCAAAATTCAAAAACAATAGTTAAAGGAAGTACATACCTTTGAGTTCTTGAATTTTAGAGCAAAGATTATCAAATGCGATAGATTCAGCTAAAAGATCCCCTTTTAGCTTGGCAACCTGTTGGGAAATATCTCGGATGATGTTGCTAGATTCCGATAAACCCTCAATCTGGACCAGGCGACGACGGAATTCCTAAGGAAAAGATGATATGAAATATAAGAGCGTGATAAGAGAGCACAAATCGAAAAAAGATGAAAAGATGCATACCAGACGTTCAAAGGCGAGATTAACGCTTGGGTCCAATTGAGAAAAAATCTCACTCCTGGCTGACTTATATGGAGAAGATTCACATAACATCTTAGTAAGAGCATCACAAACTCGAGATCGAGAAGGATTGTCACTAGATAAGCAGGCGGCATTGATAATTTCCAGCAACACCTTGGATCCAGAATCAGCCCCTTCAAGAACGCCTTCATTAGCAGAGACAGCCTCAAAGGAAAAGGACGTAACCATAGTGAGGGGAGAAGTAGAAATAGCAGCACCCATTGAAGAAGAAGTAACGATATCCTTTAGAGACGTGGTAGTCTTCTCAGAAATTAAGGCGGTGGAATCCTCCAAAGAGGCAGAGACCTTTTCAGAAACTAGGGCGGTAGTATCCTTTAAAGGTGTAGTGACATTTTCATCAGAGGAATTCTTCTGTAGAACAGCGGAAGGAGAAGGAGCGGTAAAATCAACACTAACTACAATAGGCGTGAGCGGAGCATGAGGAAGTGGAATGGGGTGAAATTTGTAAGAAACCACCGATAAATCAATGGTTGTATCAATCTTAGGAGCAGGGCGAGACTTTCAAACCTTCTTCTTTTCACGATTAACTTTTCCTTCAGAATCCTTCACTCAAACAAGACAGATAAGAAACAGAAGCAACACTATTGTTTTTTCTCAAAGGCGAAAAAATTAAGTAAAAAGTATTTCTTACTCTCTTGTCATGCGAAGGCTTCCTCTTGAGAGAGTCATTGCCCCCTGAACTAGCAGAGGAATTAGGGTCTGTCACCTTGATAACAAACTTCCTAGATGAAGAATCCTTGCTGAAACAGAAACAATATGGGAATATGAAGAACAAAACAGTAGCAGAGGAACAACAGCAGAACAACAACGATTGCAGAAAAGATAAAAGATCAAAAATAAAGCAGAAAAACAAAATAATAGCGATAAAGGAAGAATCAACTAACCTGTTAGGTGGATCCATGAATCAAGAAAAGATCGGCACAGAAGAAGGTTCTGAGAAGATGATGAAGGTTTTGGGAAGATAAAGAAAATTAACAGAAAGAAAAGAAAAATGAAGGAAAGAAAATTTCTCTCTCCACCACAGTTATTAATAAGCAAACTGTTAAGAAAGAGGTAGCCGGTCAGATAGGGGAACGTGTCAGTCAAAAGGGAGAGGGTCAACATGTGTAGACGGTCACGCAGGAATTCCGGAAAAATGTCGGTTGATTAAAGGAATACGAAGAGACGAGTCGATGCGATAAAATAAGGCTTATCTTACCGCCCTTTCCTTCAAAAAGAATGATATGAGAAGAGGCAAAATGTGGGTGCAAAATACCGCACACCTGATAGTAAGGAGAAAGAATACAATTGATAGCAGGCGATTATGACGCGTTCATTATATTTATGCTGACGAATGAGATGACGTCACCAAGTCACACCAAAAGTGTGAAGATCAGCGTAATAGTTAAAAGATCAGCGCGGCAAATATAAAACAGGGCGATTATAACGCCCTCCCAGATCCGAAAATAAGGGCTTTATTAGCTGTCCTCCACTATGTAACCCCTATAAAAGGGAAAAGAAGCCATTGTAAACAGGGAGAGATCTTTTTGAGAGCTTAGATAAGAATTTTAGGAGAGAGAAAGTTGTTTTGTTCTCCAAGTAAGGGTTTTCATACATCTACTTTGTATTTGTTCTATCTTTCAATAAAAATGATTTAGAGTTTTCCTCTTAGATTCATTTCATAGATTTACTTGGGTGTAGGTTGTAGGATTTCTTGCAACTACAGGTTCAAATTTGGGTTTCTCAGAAATTTCCACCGCCAATGAATTTGAAGCTAATTTTCTCTACCAAATCCAACCGCCAATGAATTTGAAGCTAATTTTTTGATGACACCTTCTTCTTACAATTCTCTACACTCCCACAAAAAATGATAGCATTCCGAGATGTATAAGACCACCATCTACCATTTTGAATATGGAAATGTATAGTTTTATATGAGGAACATGTCACCAAAATTCTAGCTTCAAATGGATTGCCGATTGGGTTTGATAGAAAAAATGGCACTAAAATATCAGGATTATGTCATTATAACCATGTTAACGGATCCTTCCCCTATTATTAATAGTGATTTTAAAAACAACCCCAGTACTTCCACTAACTTTAAAACTTCAGCTTTTAGTTTGGTTAATAGACTTGGGCTGCGGCCTGCTCTAATTAAACACATGGAAAAGAGTAGCTAGGAGACATTCAATTTTCTTTAATACTGATTTATGTGAACATTATAAATCCGGTTTCTTCCGCATATAATTGTGATAAGAGCTTTATCTGTGTAATGTTTGAGGTCTTTACCTCCATTTCATAAAAATCATGGTTATAAAAAGATGTGGTAATTGACTACTCGATCAAAGAGTCAATCGGCGGACAGGATTTACCGGAGAGGGTCTGATAGACGCATTTATGTGTCTATTTTCATCTCTATTGTGTATATTTTTAGTACCCATTTTTGTACTAATGTTGGTATTTTATCCCTTTGTAGGTATTTTTGGGGAATAAACATTTTTGGGAAAATTGGCTCGAAAAGTTGTTAAAGGCTCCTGGGAGGACACTTGCTATTCGGACTCTCATTTTGGATAAGGGGTAACCCATTTCCAAGCAGCTGCTAAGCACAGACCGGCACTGGATAGGGGGAGGTCACATTTCTTCTCAAATTTTCAAAACAGATTTTGGCGGGATTTTTTTTACAGAAAACAGAAATTTTCTGTTTGGATTTTGGATGATTTTTAAGACGATTCAAGGGCTGATTTTCGTTGGGTTAACTCTATTAAGGATAAACAAGTATGGTATGGGCTGTAGAATCGATTAAACAGGGATAGAAATCCGTGTTGGAGCAAAACAGGGAGAATTCACAATTTGAGTTATTTTCGGTTTACAAAAGAATTTGTGAAGAGTTTACGGCAAGATAGGAGTGTATGGAGTCCTTATTCAGTCCTGAGAGAGTTTGAGAGAGTTTGGAAACCAAGTTAACGCGTAAAAAGAAGATTAAAATCCCATAACGTGCGGTGAAGAAAAAACGAAAATATTTGGATTAACTCGAGAGATTTTGTGTTTGGAGGCTATATATAGGTTGATTCGAGTCATATTTAGAGATACAAACAATTTGGGGGAGTTTGGAGAAGTTTAGAGCTATAGAGAAGCGAGAAAAAAATCACAGAGTCGAGTTCAGAAACTTTCCTGCTGCTGCTATGAAGAAGAAGACGAAGAACATTAGACCTTCAGAATCAGTCGCAGAGGCAGACTTATTTTTAGTGACAACGAGGTACGGTCGCATCTTCCTTCAGTCACAGAAGCTCTTCAGCAACGACTCGGACTTCTGTTTTAGACCTTCAACAACTACAGAATCCGCTGCTTAGCACTTTTCACTCTTTTAATCAACTTTTGAACACCAAATATGTATTTTGAGCAAGTGATTAATATGAGGAGCTAAACCCCTTAGCCGAGGCGACGGAGGAAGCCATTGTTCCATGAAAAGTGGTATAATTCTATTTTAATTATTTATTGCAATTATTTTACATGATTATTTGCATAGAACTTAAAAGAAAAATTGGTTTTTATTGAGTAGTTGTGAAGTGTTTTGATGGGACATGCTTGGTTTTAATACTTTTGATGTTTCATGCTTCGTGCTTACAATTATTACTTCAAAAATCTATTAGAGGCAAATATTAGAATCACTTTAAAGAAGAATATTGCATGAATATTGATTAGAGTTTATCAATTAATTGGTCAATGGTGGAATCCAAAGTCTCGGTATTTTCTTATTATTATCAAAAAAATTCTATTTAATTTTCGAAAATCCTTCACAAGTTCGAGCAACGAACCTTTTTACCACTACAACTATAAAACGACATCAGGGTCATCCGGCGGCCCCTAGCATCCGGATGAGGTTTGACTTGGACGGTTATAAAATTTCAGTAATACTACGTTGAGGGGTTTGGGTGACTGAAACAAGGAACGGGGAACGACTGGAACCGTTAATACATTCCCTGCTGTTTCTGGCCATTGACCTCGAACCTAAAGTAGACTTTTCGCCTGCCTGAAATTGTTTGATGAAAAAAGATTTCTTACCAAAATTTTCAGTTTTTTTCTTCTCCGCGATCACTTTTCTTCTCTACGATCACTTTTCGTGTCACGCATAAACCCTAAGTTTGTATGTGTTTGGAAATCGACTGATTATCTCCTTCTTCATCTTATCTAGCAGCTATCGATGGAAAATCTTCCAATTTCAAGGGAATATTTGAAGAATCGTGTTTAAGCAAATTCGAGTTTATGTTTCAATTTCAAACCAAAATTTCACGTCCTTAAGTGGTTTGTAAATTTTCTTTTTTGATAAGGTTGATTGGGGTTTTTGTTTATTTTTCCGTGTTCAATATGTTTATTTTATAGGGTTTGATTAGGGTTTTGATTGACTAATGCTGAGGAAGGATGTGAGAAGCTGAGGAAGGGGAAAGTTTGTTCATTGGAATTGTAAGTACTCTGTAAGCCTGTATTATAAATTTACCGATGTAGAAATACAGAGAGACAATGACTCTCGCAGAACCTGTTTTTGAGAACGAAGGGGTTTTAAACTGATTCATTAAGTGTATAAACTTTAATCTTGATCATGTTTGGATACCCTAATCTGCCATCAAACCAGAAATATTTGGCTATTTTCTTGGTTACAGTTTGATCTTTAGAGTAATGTTTTTCTATTTGGAAAAAAATCATTCAAATTTATTTTTACGAATTTGAATTAGGGTTTATTTAATGTGAATCTATAGCTGAACCGATAGGTGTGATGTGATCTGGTAGATGGCTATAATGGGTTTATGTGGAAGAAGCTAAAGGGAGACAATGTAGATCAGGGAGATGCTTTTTCCTCCATTATCATGCTACACCTTGCCTGATCTCATCGCAGTTTCTTCGTTGACATATAAGTATTGGCATCTATGTTACTGTCTGGAATTTAATTTTCACGTGGCTTTGGGATGATGATAGAGTTCGTAAGTTTGGATTTCATATTTTAAAACGTTATCAAAATGATCATTATTTACATGTTCCGTATGTTTAGCGTGGACATCTGCATTTAGTGGAGCAGAGAAATGCATTCTCAAGGATCATGAGACAAGCATTCAAGAAGGCATCAACAACGGTAATGCTTTGATTAATAATAAGAAATGCATCTTACATTTATGGACCTGTTTGACATTTTAGAATAATTTGGAATTGATAGTGTTTGAAACTGAATAAGACCGGTCGCAATTAGTTCAGAGCCAGAGTCGATCTTTATTCCCTCAGATCCAAAGAAAAATCAAAAGAACCTATTGTTTGTTTTGATGAAGTGGTTATAGAACATTAGATATGGCCTACAGATGTATTTTAAGATGCACTAGCCACTAACTGAGCTTAATGAATTTGTTGTTGTTCTTTTATTTTATCTATTCAGTGATCCAATCATCAAGTACAGTGTTCAAAATCCATAAGGAAACTAAATTTCTTCCAAAGAATGAAAGAAAGAAGTTTGCCCTCTTTAGTTTTGTAACTAGTAGGTGGAACACTAAATAACTTCAAGTTACAATTTTATGAATAACACTTTATACAACAGTGTATGCATATAAACTGTATTATGATACTCATGCAGAACATATTGTTGTTTTTCTTTTTATTATAGATAAGGAATTGATTGAAAATGTCCTGGATGGAGTACAAAAGATCTGAAAACCTCCATATCGCTTTGTCTACAACACAACCTCTGCGAGATAACCGGCAGCTTGAAAATCGGGTACACATTTCTTAGTACTTCTTCCTTTTCTCTACACCTCTCTTTTGTTATTTACAAGAACAAATCAACTCTTGATATATTTTTATATTATAATTACGTTTTGGGCAGTGTCACATGATATGATTAGGTCATTTCATAACTACATAATGTTATATTTGCTGTGTATTTATAAGGGTTTTTGTTTTGAGTGTGGTCTATACAACATTTACAAGCTATGTTTGAAACTGCGCTCGAGATATCTATAGTCCGCTGATGTTTCTATATACACATCCATCATTTCTTAACTTTTTTTTATTACAAATCTGAAATCATCTTTTATTATTTTTAGATCATGTCATCATGGATTACTCATTCGGCACACTATGTTTATATTGATAGGTTATATCTACCATGTGTTGTGATAGTCTTCATGTCTATAGAGGATGGTTTTCGGTTTGCCTACTCTAATCAAGGATTTTCTTGACTTATGACGATGTAATCGTCCTCCCTCACTAAATAGTCTTACCTACTGATGTAATCAACTTAAGTACGAAGTTTACCAAAAATAATGTTTAACACTTCCCTGTGTTGCTTCTGTAATGGATACTGTTAATAAGAGTTAACAGATCCTCAATGGTGTCAAGTAGAGGACATAAAGGAATAAAATAAGATACTCATATCATGTTGTAGGTAATCAATTTTCCTTTTCAGGTCTTCATACCATCTTGCTCGGACGTCTTTTACTGGGAATTTATGATTATTTTTTCTTGCAATGGAGATAAACGTTATAAGAGAATTGGAAACAAATTGGTATAACGAGATCGATATATATTAGTATTAGAACTTGGACTTTGGTAAATAGAAATTATATGATAACTCGGAGGACTTTGGCAGTGGTTTTAATTCTTCTATTATACACTATAGCATATTTGAATTATATGATCTCTTGCAGCTTGAGGACCTGAATACTTGAGGCTTTGAGGTTTTTTGGCAACTTCAGGTGTTGGACTACAAAGGCCAAGATACAAGAAGCTACTAAATAGAAGGTTTGTAATTTCTTATAGCATCTCTTTATTGTATTCGTTGATTTTGGTTCTGTCTTTGGATGTATACACATGGTTCATGGAACTAGAGGAAAATAATAACGTTTTAAAGCTGATCTTTAATTGTATTTACAATTACAAAGAAAGGCATCAAATGCTTCAGAACTTAATGCCCTGTGTCATTGTGAAAGGTCATTTAAGTTGTTGTTTTTTGAGCAGAATATCAATCTCATGCTTGGATATGTTGGTTATTACGCATTAGTTTTTTTAATCTTCTTTACTCAATTTATTTGATGTGAATGCTATAGCTAATAGCTAGATCTTTAGGTGCGATGGGATTTAGTGAATGACAATTTGGACATACAAGATATAGTTTTAAAGTCCAAGGTCTGTGTTGCTTATAATACTTCCTCTATAGACTAGACAGGTATTTAGTATGGTTTCATAGTATACAAGACATGTTTATTGAAAAGATTGGATAGAAAACTTTACAACGACCTCTTTCGTTCATTTTGTGGTCTTTTAGATTATGACGCATGTAAACAATGATAACTCTAATTGGTTGTTACTGTTTTTATTGTATTTAGATTGAATAGGAGAGCTCGAGTTATGTTTGTTTGACACTTCAATTATATAAACAAAAACATTACTGTTTTTGGTGAAGTATTATTTTTGTTTGCTTAAGCTTTTGCTTGAATTGATAAAAATGGATTGCAGGTTTTTTTTACAGGCTCGATAAATCGGTTGATGATAACTATATGTAGTAAAACCGAGAGATTAACCGGGACTTGGGACATCGGAACCTGTCTGGAAATTGGTTATAAATATACAAGCAGAGAAAATGACGGACTCTAAAGAACCTACATGAATTTTCGATGTTGAATGAAACCACTGACAACCTTGCAACTGGAAATTCTTCTTAGGCCATCCTTAAGAAGCTAAGGGATCGCCAAAGGTAAAATATTTTTGAAAATTTTAATATGAATTTAAAAAAATTGTCTTGCAAAAGTATTGAATTATGTATACAATACAACATTGATATTTATACAGATCCATTTCCCCCAGGCAAGATATGGCTTTACACGAATCTTCTTACAGACATAGGAATTAGCGTACTGACATTTAATTTCTCTAATGAATATCTCAAAAATGCGAAAACTTTATGAATGGTTTTTTATGTAGTTAACATTCGTAGTAGCTAACTATAGGACTAACTATAATTGTTTTTCATTCTTTAAGTATATATATTTGTGTGATTATTAAGGCATGCATGCGTATTGAAAAATATCTTTTAATGCACCTGTTTTTTCTATTTAGTTATTTTTTGCATGAACATTTGTTTCTTGAAACCCCAGTACTGGCGAATAAAAAACTAGGGTGGGTAAGATATTACGGAATTACTAGATATATGAAGTTTCGTACATTAGGTATGTTATTCAACGTTTTTCCAATGCAGTTGAGACATGTTTTCAAATTTAAAATTTTCGATGATTATTCAATTGCACCTGCCTTACAGGTTATTTGATGTGATTTTGGGTTTTGCTTGCCATATGCTTATTTCACATTGATGGGTTTTTGTACTTTTAATTACTTTGGTTTGCACAAGTTAAATTTATAGACCCTCTGCTGTTTACTTCCACACGTTGTGTGCTTTGCGGTATCTGCATGTCAATTGGTGCTGTAACTGCACTTGCAAAATTAAGAGAAACTAAAAATACTTTCATGTATATATCTGATAATCTTACGTGCACGTTTTTGTCAGTCATTATCTGTCTTATAATTTCCCAAGTTTTTGTTTGGCGGGAGCTTTGTTGTAGTACAATATTAACTACGAGGTTCGGGACTATGTTTACAGTTGCAAATTTTACTTCCAGCCTGGATGATGCCAGGTTTGTCGCCTGATTAATCTAACCGGGAAAATCAGTCAAGATATTTGGGGCGAGTCTTATTAATTTTTCTAGTAGCATTATTATTTTATATACTCTCTTCGTTTCAAAATAATATGCATGTTTGTGTGTAAATAATAGGCAGATTTGTCTGTAATTTACACACAAAGCTTCCTATTATTTTGAAACGGTAAATACAGCCTGAATATCCCATTTAAAGTTGGATTTGGAAGTCCACACAACGGCGAGTGTACTAGCAACTGCCTGCATCATCACATCAAGATCTTGTCTAACGCACCGATCCACCAATCACATCAACACTGGTTTTCATAAAATCTCAAGCTAAAGTACAATACAATAGCTTACACATTTAGATGATGATGAGGTCCATTACCAACAACACATTACACATTAGACTTTTGATTTTTGGTGCATATCATGTCACCATCAGGTGTTGATATGTTTGTTAACAGGACTTACTCAAATATCCACAAAATGAAAATTTGAAGAATTCGTGCTCAAAGTGAAGAAACAATTGCCCAAATGGTGAAGAAATATCATATGAAATAGTAAAGATATATGTCGAAAGACATCAAAAACAATAGAAAAACATGTTATATTTGATTAACTATTGACTAAAACTTAAAAAAAGAAAGGAAATTTTGCTCAGATCTGGTCCAAAAGGACCAAATCTGAACAAGGATGATGAAAAATATTATTTTTATTTTTATTTTGTTTTTTTAGAGGAAGGAGAGAGAGGGTTTTTTTTTTTTTTTTTTTTCCTGTAGTTCCGCAGGGCGGGGCATCTTTTGCTATTAGACCTACTCCTACCCTAAACATAGAGGTTCCTCAATCTACTTTGGGCTTAAGCTCATTATTTCTGGTGATTATCGGGTTTGGGCTTCATGTTGAAACCAGTATGCACCAAGTTGCTCACATTCATTCTATATTTTTGTTCATTCTACATTCATTCTATATTCTATATTTTTGTTCTGGACGGTAACTCATATCTGAGATTTTTTAATCTCTTAGCAACTCTCACTAATGCTTAGATTTATATACTGAATTATGGACTAGTTTCCTCCAACATTTCAAAATCTCCACTGCCATCAATTTTCTCTTTACATTTTCGCAATGTAGTTCTCATGTTTATGTTTTGTTTGAAAAGCAAAATCGTGTCCTTTTGCTAAAAGTTACATCCACCATTAATAGATTGCTAACTCATTTGTATAAATTAACTAGCCAGAGACACGAAAATTCTGTGCGAAATTTAACATTACAATTTTATGTAAATGAAGTTTCAATGAAATCGTGTCATGTTTATCAGCTAAAAATTAACCTTTATTTTTCGACTTAATAAAAGCTAGTTCTTATTTGCTTTCCAAACACCACTTCACAATAATAATAAAAAAAAAACTTGTCCGCTTTTAAAATATATTCTAAAATTTGGTTCAAAATTAATTTTTAACTTTTCAACTTAATTAAGTAAAAAAAATTACATCTTATCTTGTATCTAAATCCAACCGTCCTTTTAAAATATTTTATATTCTGGAAACCATTACTTTTAAATTATAAAAATAAATAAAATAAATAAAAAAGTTTAGAAGAGCTTACTTTTTCATAAAATTATCTTTTTGTGATATACTAAATTCTTGGAAAGAGTAAATACACATTGCAAGATGTAATTTTATCATGATCTAAATGTCTAAAAGCCAATAGTTTGTTGGATATTTTCAATAACATGGAAAATAAAATGGTTTTTTCACTTTTAGTTTGCCGCTATGACCAGGAGAGTGTCTTATGTCGAATAAACACAATGGATATTTGTTGGGGATGAAGAGGCACTAATGGGTGTGATGGTTCACAAAAGACACAACCATTCCCATTAGACACCTTATGTATCTTTTGGAAATGAAGAGTCATCTCCCAATAGGTATGAGTCCCAATAAGTAGTGATGATTGGCTTAATTTGTATGTATGAAAAACATCAAAAGCTTTCCGTTTTCTCTCTTTTGTGCATCATCAGAATTCCATTATTGTGTGTTCTTGGTTGGGTCAAGGGGTACAAACTTTGAATCCAATAACGTTATTATAAGGGTTCACTGTATCCTAACGGCAATATTTCATATACCCGTTTGTAATCGCCAATTTATTGGAAGGGTCAAAATAATTGTCTAAAAGAATCGTAATCGATCCTTGAAGCCGGAAGTACAACATTTCTCCTAGTGTTTCATCCTCTATTTTACCCCAAATTTTCCAACATAGTTGATAATTGGTGGCTGAAAAATCAAATCCGTATACAAAAATATTACATGTTATGGAATGCGCTGAATTCGAGTGATTTAATGACTATTGTTATTTCAATATCTTAATACAAAAAGAAAGGAGTAGAATATTCATTGAATAATAATAATCACGATTTATACGAGGCTTTAGTTGGCAGCCTAGTCATAAACTAGGTACCAACCCCTTTTAGAATAGCAAATAATGAAGGGCCCAACCAGGTTCGAACCGGTGACCTATTGATATGCAGTCATTGCTATTGTACATACTGCCATAGTGTGAGGCATTTCTACTGTTAAACCTACCCAAAAAAGAAATGACTATTAAACCTACTCAAACGAACCATGATGCCCTAAATCTCTTAGATTAATAATAGATTCAAAGCGATACCTTGTTGCAAAAATTGATGTTTTTGAATCGAGAATAGCAAGCAACGATCCACCCATGAAAATTTGAAGAATTTGCAATCAAAGTGAAGAAACAATTTCCCAAACGGCGAAGAAAAATCATCCAAAATAGTAAAGAAATATGTCGAAAGACATCAAAAATAATAGAAAACATGTTATATTTGATTAACTATTGACTAAAACTTAAAAAAAAAAAAAAAAAAAAAAGGAAACCTTGCTCAGAAGGCCGAGCTCTAACAATCAAGACTTATAGTTTTGATCACCTAAACTTGAAAAACAAGCTTGAAATAGCAACGCTTGCGAGTTCGACCGAGCAGTGCTGTAACAATCCTCCCCTTTGTTATCCAATCATCTAGCTAATTTAGCTTACTTGCATGAACTTATAAACATTGTATGATAATGAAGTTCTTGAGATATATTTTAATATGTTCAATCTTATTCAGATTCAAGGCAATTAGTTAGTCAATTAGCTTTTTTTTGTGTACTGTAACATTTTCTGTAAGAACGACCCCTAATTACCTGAGAGGAGACCTTGAAAACAGATTGGACGAACCATTGTTGCCAAACTTACTCTAAACATCTTAGTTCTTGCAAGTTCCAATAATCGCAACGCTAGACTGTTAAGCGCGGTTCTTTGTCTGCCAGCACTTAATTCGACTAAAACTTACTCGAGTACTAAAATAGATACATGAGCACAAAACATACTAAGTAGGGATCACTTAGTGAAGCATAATCACAAATTATATTTTGGAGTGAGAGAGCAAATGTTGCAGCAGCAACGATCTCAGATGGATCATTGAAATCAAAGCATTGAGGTCAGTTGTGAGCCAGTGAGACTATTCATTCACAAACACAACTGCGCAGGTTAATTGTATTGACCATTTTATATCTTTATAATTCCGATTAAGTAAAAACAATGTAACTTAATCTCCTCTATATCAAGTTAAGATAAAAACATGCTTCAAAAGATAAGGACTTTGTCACTTTGATTTTTTAGGTCTTTTCCTCCTTTTCGAAAAAATAAAATAATTTTACGTAGGATTATGAATGAACTCTCCTGAAAATGAATGTGCATTGTTATTATACATATAGCTGAGCAAGGTGGGGCATCTTTGACTACTAAACGTACACCATATAACCTCATCTACCGTTAGAAGGCTATTTATCTCCTGGTTTGGGCCGAAACCCACTGTTGCTGACGATTTTCCAATTTGGGCTTCATGTTGGAACAAGTATGAACCCAATTGCTTAAATTCGATTTTCTTCTCAGCATCATTATCTTTTGGATTTTTCTTAATTTCATAGTATCTCTCACTGATAATAAAATGTATCAATCGAGTCATTGATTAGTTATCTCCAATATTTCAAAGTTTTCATTGACATCGAATTCCTGGTTAAATTTTCACTAAATCTAGTTCTCTAGTGTATATTATTTTGAAAAGTAATACCATAAGCTTTTTCTAAAAGTCACTTCCAAGATTAAAAGACTGCTAACTCACTTGTTTATAATAGGCGGACACGAAAATAGTACCTAAAATTTAACACTACAATTTTAAGTTAAATGAAGGATTCATGACTCATGTCATGTTTGTGAGCTCTCTAGTGTGTTTCTTTTATCTTCTTTCAGGAGAATCTCCCATCTAAAGTTGGATTTTGGAAGTATCACAATTCGTTTTTGACTAGGTCCTCCACACCAATTACACCAATATGCTCGGTTAAACTAAAATTTCAAGCTAAGGGTGAGTGCACTAGCGATTGCGTGCATCTTCGCATCAAAATCTTGCCTAACCCACCAAGCCACCAGTTACACCAAAAAAGCTGGGATAAACAAAAATCTCAAGCTAAAGTACAATAAAACCGGCCTACACATTCAGATGATGATGATGAGTTCCATATATAATCCATTACCAACAACACATCAGACTTTTGATTGTTTGGTGCATATCATGTCACCATCAGGTGATGATATGTTTGTTGACAGGACTCACTCAAATATCCACAAAAATGAAATATTAAATGAAGCCGGCAAGGATGAAGAAATCACAATCGTTGATTAAGTAGTAGAACGTGGAAGAAGTGTTGTTGTTTGTAATTTTAGTCTCTACAGAGAAGAAGAAGAATCGAAAGGTGTGGAGGACGAAGTCAGATAGAGTGTCATTGTCCCTCTTTCGTCACATAAAAGTAGTACTAGTTCAAAGCAACTCGGTTATTACGGGCCTGTCAATTTTGCCCAAAGAGTATCATTATTTTCTATCAGGACAGTTTTGCCATCACTTTTTCTTGATATTATCCAAATTGCCACGCTTTTTTTCATGAAATGCTCAACTATAATCTTGATTCTTGACTTGTAAATCGATTGGGATGTTTTTCAAAATAGTAGCACAGGGATGGTATGTTTTCAAGTTAAATCGAGTTAAATCAAGAAAGAGTGATACATTGTAAGGTAAAAACGACACTTCTGATTGATTTTTCTCCCTTCGAGGGAATGTCCGGAAAGGCCATGCTTCGTTTGGCAATGGATAATTAGCCGTAACTAAAAGAAAAAGTACATTCTTGAGCCTTGATATCTTTCGAATACAATTGTCTAAGAATTTTGATAAATCTATGGCTGTGATTTCTAAAATTAACCTGGTAGGTAGCAGGAGCTAGAAAAATCAGAAACCGATTCAGGCAGTTTATTCGACTCAAACCATGCCAAACACAATGATTATTTGGTTCCCAAGTCTTTCCATTGCACAATCCTAATAACTACAAGACCTCGCTATGTAAACCAAAATTCTAACAAGAGCATCATATATGTTACCAACTCACCATTCATGGTAAATGCAGACTACCAAAAGGGCATTTTGGGAAACAGAAAATGAAGCAGACCGAGCTCAACAAGCATGAATCAGATGAAGTTAAAATCCCAAAAATGAAAGAAGAAGATATGGTCTTTTACTCGTCCAAGAAGCTATCAAACACCTGGCACACAACATAACATATATTAACTGCCAAAACCGTTTTCATGTCTAAAAATAAAAACACTCTCCACAAAAAATGCCTACAACTGAGTACCAAAGAAGTTCTTCCCGTTCAGCCTTTTTAGGCCGTTCGATTCTAAGTTTCCGAAGAAACCAGGTTGCTGTTGTTTCATCTTCTTCTTCAATGGATTCTCACAATGATCAGGATACTCATGATCTTGAACTCTTTCAGAAACATACTTCAGAACGTTTTTTACACCTTTCTAATGATCCCACAACCAGTCTCGACGGCGGCGGTGGCGACAATTTTCTTTCACTCGGGTGGTTGAGAAATCTTCTCGACGTGTTTTTATGTTGCGAAGCTGAATTTAAAGCTGTTTTGATATTAGGACGTGACCCGTCTCAGTTCGTCAAACCGCCTTTAGATCGTTTGATTCCTGAATTGCTCGATCGTGCTGTGAAGGCGTTGGATTTCTGTAACGCGATTACAAATAGTATCGATTCGATTCTTCATTGGCAGAAACTGGCATTATTGGCTGTTTCAGTTCTTGAACAGGATTTGATCGGTGAAGGTCAACTTCGTCGCGTTAGAAAGGCGTTAACGTCTCTGGTGGCGTCGATGGCCGTAGATGATAAAGATGGTAGTAGTGCTAAAACACCCGAACGGAATTGGTCATTTGGTAGAAGAGGTAGTAACAGTGCCGCTCATGCTGCAAATCAAAATCCGAGATCGTTTTGGTGGTGTGTTTCGAGAAATTGGTCCGCTTCGAAACAGATACAATCAATGTCAGCGAATTTAGTCGTTCCGAGGGGCGGTGAATCGACGGGGTTGGCGTTGCCGGTTTATATGATGAGTACTGTGTTGGTGTTTGTAATGTGGGTTTTTGTTGCAGCAATTCCTTGTCAGGACAGGACTGGATTGTCGAATCATTTTCAGATTCCGCGGCAGCTTTCGTGGACGGGTCCGATAATTGGATTGCAGGATCGGATTTCTGATGAATGGAAGAAGAAGGAAAAGAAAGGTTCAGTTGGGTTGTTAGATGAGATTCAAAGGTTAGAGAAATGTAGCCAAGCGTTGATTGAATTAGTCGATACTGTTCAGTATCCCGTCGAAGCGGAACAAATGGAGGAAATCAAAGCGCGAACAAACGAATTGTCAGAGATTTGTAGGAAGATGGAAGAAGGATTGGTTCCGTTGCAGCGTCAGGTTAGAGAAGTCTTTCATCGGATTGTCAGGAGCAGGGCTGAAGTTCTTGGGTTTGTGGATTCAACTGGTAAATCTTCACCCTTTATGTTGTAACGGAATACGAAAAAAAGGTTAAGTTGTGTTTCGGATCGACAGTTTCTTAGATCTTTGATTGTTAATAGTGAGAAAACATAAACATATTTGGATTGGTATGTTTTTATTTTTTTCTAGAAATTGAATTGGTTTGTGACATCGCTAGCTCTTATATGAATCTCATTTCTTCTTTTCTCAAATTTTGGTTTCATTTCTGATGCTATAATGTTAAACTTGACTCTATGGCCATATAGTGAGTTCTGTGACCTTGTGGATGTGCTCTATGGCTTGGTAGTCGAACAATTGTTATTCGCTTTCTTTCTGACTGTCTTGGATTTATGTTGTTGCAACACCAAATGGCATGAATTTTTTTAGTATAATGCTGAAATTTTTGAGTTTCTTAGATTGTCTAGGTTGTGTGTTTCTCTGTAATGCATAAACAATTGGAAAATTTACTTGGAACCAGAGATGAGAGAATTTAGATATAAGCATTGTTTTCTTTTCGCAAGTAGTATATACAGTGAAGTAGTAATTTTGATTCAAAAAACTGAAACTCATTTGCTTCAGCATCTTCTAATTCTTTACAAACAGAAGAGATGACGTTGATTCCTGCATTACCACATTCTGCTGAAATCCGCATTCCAAAATGCATACATATGCGCTAGACTAGAATTTTATGGTGCTTATTCATAGTGAAGAAACCAATAATCTTTTCTAGCATATACATACTTGTTTGCCAATGCTGTCTCAACATACGGATTCTTGTATGCGTGAATTGGCAATTCACAGGTTCTTAGTTTACATGAAAAGCTTATTTCCATATACTTGCAGCCAAATTATTGATGCAACCTAGGATTTTTAGTCACTGTGTGCTGAACACCTGAACGTGTGACTGCACATTTTTATCCAGATAGTGGTGCAAAACCAGAACATGATTATACAATAGAACGTTCAAAGTTCAAGCACTTGTTTTTTTGCTCTTTCGCCGTCCAGGTCGCAGCATCTGCTTGAAAAGTGCACTTTTTGGAACATTCCAATGCTCTATGTGCCTGAAAAATGCTTACCTAGTTTAGTGAAACTTGGCGAATTGATACCTACTCAACTATATGTAGAGCTGCTTAAACATTCCTACTAAGAAAGAACATCGATCACGAATAACATTCTCTACCTGCAAACCCTTCCAGACTGTGGATCAAAATAGTACTCGGTATATCCAGTAGCTGCGGCAGAAGCAGGAACAAGCAAACAAGTCATGGAAATTGAAAATTACCAGAAGAAATTTCTGATAGAAGAATAGAAATCATGTTAGACTTACCAGAAAGAATGGGTCTCCAAGGAAACAGTAAGGTACAGCTAAAACGCCAATGCCCAATTCCCTTAACCTGCAATTATATATGTAAGAATCGTTACCATTAATCGGAAAAATTACAAACTAATGCAACATTTTTAAGTAAAATCTCAAGATGACATTGAAATTAAATGTTGAACTCACATCAAAATTTTCCCACTTCATAAGTTTCATTTTCGAATTTTCAACTAAGGACCCAAAATTCGAACAATTCCTTTTGAAGCGTCGAAGCCCTTTAAATGAGCTAGCTGGGTCAGCAAATTCACACTCCTCTTCATATGCATCAAGTGTCAAATTCCCTGAAACAAAATAGAGATTCCGCGATAGACCACCAAAGATTGTCAAATTGCTTCAATAATCTAACGAAAAGACTAGTGCATCAGTTGTTGTAATTAGCTTACCAGTGACGAAATAAGATCTTTCAAAATCTTCTTTGATGGTTTTGACAACCTGGTCACGCTCAATAACACCACCGGACTCATCATTTCCAATTAACTCAAGCTCATTTTTCTGAGCTTCACTGGAAGGAGGTTCTTGGAGAAAAGAAGCAGCGATTCCGAGTAGTTCTGATCCATACCAAGCTAGTTTGAGAAACACATTCTTATCTGAATCATTAGGACTACTTGTTGAAGAACTTGTTCTAGCGTTCTTTCCTGTACACTGAACACTGTAGAATTTCCGGGTATTTGTTTGTCGAAAGATGGCACCGCTGTTAACTGAATTAGTTTGAAGATTGTTAATGGTGGAAAATGGAATAATTGAAGACATTTTCTGCTAACTGGAACTCAAGAAATTGTCACAGATTTTTGTTGAGGTTTTGTCAAGATTGAATCAATTGGAGCCAGAAAAAAAAAGGGGCCAAATTGTTGAAATAGTGGGGTCTCTTTTAATCTGAGCCATAGACCGAGGAACCTTGTGGTTGCTTCCTTACTACATGAGTGGCTATTTACGGCTCATGTACTCTTACGGCCAATTTTTTTTTTCTTTTTTTGTTTTCACGTTTTAAATTTTGAAGTTTAACACTTGACTTTCAACTTTTTATTATCATTAAAAAATTTATTATCATTAAAATAATCATTAAATTGGGTAAAACCTCTATATTAAAAGTGGGGTCTCTTCTAATCAATGGCCTTTTTTTCCCGAGAAGACAGATTAGTAATAGCATAATCATTGCCCATGAACTTCTTTCCAAATCCAAAGTCTTTTCCAATAACAAGTACCGGGTCGACTGGAGAATATCTCCCAAAAATATAACATAGTTTTTACGCCGGCCTGTCAGAGCCTTGCACAACTTGCACCAGGGCAAGCAAAATACTTGACGCTACCTGCGCCGTGATTGTTTATGGGCCAGGTTGTAAGTAATCACCGTTTCAAGGGATTACGAATTCTCGACCATTAATGCGGATATGCTTACACCCTGTCCCTGTTGCAGAAGCTACAGGGTATTTCCCCTTCACATCCTGCCAACTGCAGCGCTACAGGGATTTTCCCCCCTTCACCATCTGCAGGGTTGTCTTTACGTGTTCGCTGATTTAGTGGCATAGAAATTGACGCGGAATATAGATAATAAATGGTGGTTTGTTAGTCGTTGTACCTGAAACCTACCTCTTCCACGCGTATCACCGCCCTCCATGTCTGTCTTTCCAGCGCCTGCTCTGCTGAGAGATTTCGATTGCACATGTCCTTCTTTACGCACTCATCCCAAGTTAGCTTCGGTCGGCCTCTGCGCTGCATCCTTCCTTCCGCACGCCTAATGCAACCCACTCGCACTGGAGCACCATGCGGTCTTCGCTGGAGGTGCCCAAACCAGCGCAGCCGATGCTGGGCGAGCTTCTCTTTGATTGGTGCTACCATAAGTTTCTTGCTTATGTACTCATTCCTGATACGGTCATGCCTCGTATGACCGCATGCCCACCTCAGCATCCGCATCTCGGTACTCTTGAGCTCAAAGTGTCCCGATTGTTCGGCGCCCAACATTCCGCACCATATAGCATGGTAGGCCTGATCGCTGTTTTGTAAAACTTACCCTTAAGCTTTAGGGGGACTTTGCGGTCACAGAGGACGCCAGAAGCCAGACGCCATTTCCCCCAGCCAGATTGTGTTCGATGTCGGATATCCTCCTCGATTCCCCCATCACTTTGGAGCCACGATCCCAGGTAGCAAAAGGATTCTTTCTTTGGTAAAGGTTGTCCATCCAGCAAAATGTCCCCTTCAACTGTTCCGGAGTCACTGAGATCACACTTCAGATACTCGGTTTTGGTTCTACTAAGTTTGAAGCCCTTCGATTCCAGAGTTTGGCGCCATAATTCAAGTTTTTCCTGTACATCTTTCTTTGATTCGCCGATAAGCGCCACATCATCTGCAAATAGCATGCGCCAAGGGATCTCGCCTTGAATGTCTCTTGTAACTTGATCTAGCACTAGATCGAAAATAAATGGGCTTAAGGTTGATCCCTGGTGTAGCCCCATCCTAATCGAGAAATCTCTTGATACTCCGCCGCTCGTCCGGACACCAGTAACTGCCCCCTCGTACATGTCCTTGATTAAGTTTATGTACTTCCGTGATACCTTCTTCTGCTCGAGAGCCCACCAAATTACCTCACGTGGTATTCTGTCGTACGCCTTCTCTAGGTCGATAAAGACCATGTGCAGGTCCCGCTTTTGTTCTCTATATCTTTCCAGAAGTTGTCTAACCAGGAAAATCGCCTCCGTGGTCGATCTTCCCGGCATAAAACCAAATTGGTTTGGTGAGACGCTGGTTTTCCTTCGTAACCGCCGGTCGATGACGCGTTCCCACAGCTTGAGTGTATGGCTCATCAGTTTGATTCCCCTATAATTAGAGCAGTTCTGGATGTCTCCCTTGTTCTTAAATATCGAGACGATCACGCTTCGACGCCATTCGTCCGGCATTCGGTTTGACCGGAAGATGTTATTGAATAACTTGGTCAGCCAAGTTATCCCATCATCTCCCAGGCATTTCCATACCACAATCGGGATTGCATCCGGTCCCAAGGCCTTCCCTAATTTGGTCCCTTTCAAGGCCTCCCTTACTTCACTCTCGTGGATGTTGGCGACCCTTACCTCCTCGAACGATTCCACATTCTCGGTCGAGCCCACGATTGTGGTGGATGGTGTATCGCTTTCTGCATTGAAAAGATTGTCGAAGTAGTCTTTCCAACGATCCCTGATTTCAGCGTCCTCCACCAGTACTCGGTCGTCCAAAGCCTTAATACATTTTACCTGTACAAGGTCACGTGTCTTCCGTTCACGCAACCGTGCAATCCTGTAAATGTCTTGTTCTCCTTCTCTAATGTCCAGTTTACGGTAAAAATCCTCAAAAGCCCGACCCTTTGCCACACTTACCGCTCTTTTCGCCCTCGTTTTCGCCATCTTGTAATTCCTTTGATTTTCATCGGTTTCAGATGCTTGGAGCTTCCGGAAACAATCTTTCTTGTGTCTGATTGCTTGTTGCACTTCCTATGACCACCACCAAAATTCTTTTGGATCCCGCTTACCACTTCCTGTTGCCTGTCCCAACACTTCCACTGCTATCTGTCTAATCCAGCCAGCCGTTTCTTTCCACATTCGATCTGGTACACCGTCCTCGCAGAGCCCCCCTTCCGAAAGCACTTTTTCTTTGAATGTCCGGGCGGTATCTTCCTTTAGGTTCCACCACTTAGTTCTTGGTGCGTTAGCAGTTTTCTTCCGCTGGTAGCGAGTCTTGATATAAAAGTCCGCAACTAAGAGTTTATGTTGGGTGACAATGTCATCTCCTAGTAAAACCTTGCAATCGAAGCATTCCGGCCTATCATCCTTCCTAGCTAGGATATAGTCAATTTGAGTCTCGTGCTGACGTCTTTTATAAGTGATCAAATGCGAATCTATCTTCCGAAACATAGTGTTTGCAATAAAGAGATCGTATGCCCCTGCAAAATTCAGAAAATCCTCCCCCCCTTGGTGCCCATGAACTTCTTTATTCAGTGAAAATTTCAAAAACAAAGAAAGGGTTCTTAACTTTAAAATTAGATCTCTCAAAAACTTTTGATCCCGTGAAATGGCCTTTTATCAAGAAGGGGCTGACTTCCTTTGGTTTAATTGGTATATCGGTAAACCTTTTAATGCAATGTATTTCCACAACATCTTTCTCTCTCCTCTTAAATGGTTATCCATGACCAATTTTTACCAATTCAAGGGGAAGTCGGCAGAGTGATCCTCCCTCCCCATAGCTATTTCTTATCTGCATGGAAATTCTGTCTAGACTTCTTGATAAAGCCATCACAGAGAAAAAAAACTCTGGGCTGATAATCAATAACGATTGATTCCTTATTGAAAAAACAAGAGTAGGTACGCAAACAAGAGTTTCGGACCTTTTCAGGTAAATCCGTTCGCATGCTAGGTGCGCAAACAAGAGTTCTGGACCTGAATCATCACAATACAGTTCGCATACTGGGTATGCATACTGTGTTGTATCCAGACATGGGTAATCGTTCTAAACTCTCATTTCAATCATTGAAACATCCTTAGAAGACGACAATGGTAATCTCACACATACCATTAGCTTCAATTAATTTTCAAGTGATCGAATGATCAATACGAAACTTCCCAAGCTAACATCAAATGACTGTCTCACACAAATCATATAAGATGTTCAAGGTAATTTTCACATGATCATCTTTTGACTTAATATTTAGTTTCCAACAAATAAATTGTCTCTAACTAAACTCGTCAAGAATATGATGAACATAACTAAAGCAAAAAGCTTCCAACACTTATTTCGAGAAATAGATAAGCGAGATAAACTCAGCTCGAAATATCAAATGTATATAATGTAAAAGTCTATATAGCTATACGACTTAGTCTTATTAGAAGATAGAATAGAATAGACTTCTGAGTGATAGATAAGTTTTAGTCTCCGCATACCTTTTGTTGATGAAGTTCCTCCAAGATCCTTAGTAGATCTTCTTCTTCAATTGGTGAACGTCGTGAAGTCTAAAGCTCAACTACACATTCTATCATAATCCGAGATATAGCTATAAGTAGACTAGAAATCAAGTATATAGTTTTGATCAACTAAACTTGACAAACAAGCTTGAGATAGCAACGCTTGCAAGTTCAACCGAGCAGTGCTCTAACAATCTTCCCCTTTGTCAATTGTAGTGACAAAACTATCAATACATATGGATTACAAAATAAATAAACTTTGTAGCTTCTCATCCATCATGATGGATTTCCTTGGCTCTTCAACTTTCCTTGAATTCTTCGCTACTCCAAGTACTCCAGCGATTCTTAACGTGTTCAACTCAACATCATTGTTGTTGAAGATCCGTAGCCATAACAATAAGAAAATAGATGTTCTCAATCATTGTTATACAATGTCATAGTATTATTATACAGAATCAAAGTCCAATTGCATCACAACTTTGAAATAATACTACTGTATGATGATATGTATCACTCCCCCTTAGTCAATACTTTCATCTTACAATGAAAACCACTCCTCCTTACATAATGATCTGTAAACCATATGTATGTAGTGTGAACTACCAAATAATTCTCCCCCTTTTTGTCAATATAAATTGGCAAAGGTAGGAAAACTACGGGATCATAATGAAATTCTCAAAAATATAATTCATGACAGAACATATCAACTTTGTTTCGAGTATTTCACATAGTCGAAACTTAGTGTATTCATCAAGGAGTTTATAAAGATACAAGATAACTCCTACAATATTCCACAACCGCAGTCCCCACAAAGATATATGGCAATTAAGCACAAGTTCATTTAAGAACTCTCCCCCATTTCATTCCCTAGAGAACAACAAGAGCGACCTTACTTTTACAAGAAAAGAAGGATTTCTTTGGACGTTAACAAATCACATGGATTTGTATCCAGAAAACTCGAATAAATTAACCACAAGAAAGATCTTAATGATTAATTTAATCGGGAACACTCAACATAAGAAAACTTACGGAGCCATACAATACTTTCACATAAAAGTGGATCATGGAAAGATCAATACTGCGGAATTTTCAAAAGTTCATTCTATTTTTATCAATATTTGCATAAAGACATAATAGACTTAACTTTTGAGCATTTATGAGATACTAGCACAGTTCACGAACGTAAAGGCATACATCTCATAAGAAATTGAAATATATGGAATCAATATGATTATATACTGCAAAAAATCATCTTCCAAATAACTTAGAATTTAAATAAATAATTCTAAAAACATTGCAAGATAAAAATCGTTGGAAATAGCTATGTGTAATCACAATAATTGCTATTCCAAACCCTAGTTATGCTTCTTAAACATAAGAATAAATTTTCATAAGAAGTTTCCTAGACAAAATAAAATCAACTCCTAAGAGCCAAACAAACATGTACTAAAATTCAAAGTACACTTTCAGAACACGGGTTTTAAGACATTTGAGCTTGTGATTGACAGTGTCTACTGCTTCTTCGAAGAAGATGTCCTCATTGAGAAGATCTTTAACATGCGTCTTCATGAGAACAAGGTCAGAGTTAACCTTTTTCTACTCAGTTCGTAACACATCGATACCTTTCATAGTATCAACGAGCTGCAGTTTTGCTTCCTCAAAGTATTTAAGAAAATCATGAACAACTTCAGCAGAAACCATCTCATCTTGCTCTAAATCCTGATGAGTATATGCATAGTAGCATGAGACATCAGGATAGTCTTCAGAGTTTTGAAATTTGACAATGTCATCTTGTACTAGTGTTCTTTTCTTCTTCCCTTTGGATCCGTAACCAATACCCTTATCAAGAAATCTTTTCGTAAAATCACAAGTGCGAGAAGGAGAAGACATTCTTGATAAAAAAATAATCTAGAGTGAGATAACTCATCTCAATAGGATAGGTATATAAATGGTTTCACAGGGAATATATTTTTAGGGTTGGTTCGTGACATGTATCAAACGGGTACCCGTACGAACACAAACTTAACCCACAAAAGGAAACTTAGAAATGCTGTAAAATCTCATCCACCAAGTATAATGGTTACACAGCTAAATTTTGCTAAGTGAAAATTTTCTTTCACAAATCTTAGCTCAATAAATTTTATATTCTCACAAGAGGAAAATTTAGAGCACAAGAGTAGCACAAAAAATAAAATAAAATTGTAGCAACTAAAAATTTCAAAACAAAAAATCAACAAGTAGACACTTTGAAGAAAACTTTAACAACGAAAATATTTATGCAGCGTTGTCTGTGGGCAATGGTCTAGCTAACAATCGATAAGAGAGTAGCTCAACTAAACAGAGAACATTTTTGCCATCAAGTATACCTGATCATTAGCAAATCTTACTCGGCATGATTTTTCATGAGTAAGATTTCAATCCTTGTGATTAATTAACACAAGTATGAGCATTATGCTCATCAAATGAATAACGTTCTTGGTTAAACCTCTTTTTTCTTCTAATTTTTGGAGGAAACCATTTTTGATGTGAAAAAGCATCATAAAACTTATTATCATCAAAGTATGAAACCAGGTTTGAATCCTTACCTGAAGAAGTTTGTCTGGGGGAATTTGATAGCCTGTTGATAAGATCTTTGTACCCTTCACTTAACAGATTTAGGTTGTCCTTCACATCTCCATTGTTGTTTACACCTTTTGGTGCCTTTTTCACACCTTGAAAAACATCCCTCACCTTAGTTTAAGGAGGATCTTTTTGAAATCTTATTGACCGATTCGTGTTAACGCAACTATATATTACAGGTTCGAACGTTAGAAGAGCAGATTGAACTGACTTTCCTGGAAGGTATCACAGGGTGAGTACTAAGACCGATTGGTTTAGACATACGAATGTCAGTTACACCTTTGAGTATTAAATCTAAGGTATATTGAAGTCGACCAATATAGTTGTCATCCAACCTTAATTTGCATTTCTGTCGAACATGTCCTTTTGAATCACAAAAGAGACACACTTTCTGGTCAACAAAGTGATTAGAGTGAATAGGTTTAACAACATCATTAGAAGATTTATTCCTTCCGTGAGATGTGGTGATTCCTTTTTTAAAGGAAGTAACAAACACATCTTTAGCAATAGGAAGGGTTTGCAATTTAGCTTCTGAAACCGATTTCATTAGAGAAACATGATTACAAGTAGTCACATTTTCTAACATCTCAGTTATGTCAGAAGCAATTGGTATAGTAGACTCTTTAGAACAAACCTTACATTGAATAAGAGATTTACTCAATAGACATTTAATTTCTAAAGCATTCTCCTCAAGTTTGGCCTCTAGTAAAGTGTTTGATAAACTTACTTTAGATTTTTCTTCACGAAGAATCTTTAATTGAGAGTCACGATCATTAACCATACCAATAAGCATATTGACCTTGTGTTTCAGCCTATTGACCTCACCGGACTGGATTCTAACTTGTCTTAGAATCACTGCACTTTCTTGGGCAGCTTCCCTTTCTACTTCAGAGTCAGACTCGTCAGTAAGACAAAAAGGATAACAATTATCAATATTTGCATGTTTCATGGGAACAATATGTTCATCTATATTTGAGTTAGACAAGTATTTCTCTTTAATAGGTTCCATAGAAACAGAATTTTTATTTCTGGTGATGCGTTTGTCAGAGATAACACTTCTGTCCATAGAGTCAGATTTCTACAAACACAGACTTGTGAGGTCTTAGCATGTTTGTCTGCTCTGATACCAATTGAAAAAGCGGGGGTATAACAACCACACCCAATAATTCGTTTGACAATCTGTATGGACTAAACTCCAATATAATTCCTAGAGCACCAACTTAAAAGTGAGACTCAATCAAGAAATATATCAAAGAGCTTTATCTCTCTTTCTCAATACAATTTAATCGAACAGATAGAAATCCGTGAGCCTAATTGATATGAGAAATAACTTGGACGGTATCAATCAAGTTCCATGCAACAATCAATTCCGAATTTATCAACTGGTTGAACTACGCACAACCTGTGATATTTCAATTATATAAACAAATATAATGCGGAAAAAAAATAACATAGACACCAGAAATTTTGTTAATGAGGAAATCGCAAATACAGAAAAACCCCATGACCTAGTCCAGATTTCAACACCACGCTGTATTAAGCCGCTACAGACACTAGCCTACTACGAGTTAACTTCGGAGTAGAATGTAGTTAAGCCCTAACCAAGTCTCACACCGATTAAGGTACAGTCGCATTCCTTACGCCTCTAGAACCACGCCGGATTCTGCAAACTTGATTCCCTTAGCTGATCTCACCCACAATTAAGAGTTGCTACGACCCAAATTCGAAGACTTAGAAACAAATATGTTGTGATTACTTTTTATATCTTACCTATCAGAGATAAATCTCGAGTAAATCTTAGAGAAGATAAAACTCAATAGATTGAACAAGTAAGATCAGAATACGCAACTACAGAGAAAATAGTTGGATCTGGCTTTCACAAATCCCAAATGAAGTCTTCAAGTCGTTAACCTAACAATGGTTTTGGAAAAACCTAGGTTAAAAGAGAATCGACTCTAGTTTGCAACTAGGACACATGAAAGTGTCGAGTTTAGGTTTTCCAGTTGCTAGAGTTCTCCCTCATATAGTCTTTCAAATCAGGGTTGCTTACAATCAAAGCTAAGATAGCTTTAGTAACAAAGCATTCAATATTTACCGTTAGATGAACTCCTGATTTAAGATTCAAGCTAAGTCTGCTTAGAAATTAAGCAATCAATCTCCAATGTTAGATGGTCTTAGCTTGTTACACACAAATGAAATATACTTATATTCATATGTGGGTAACCGTACCTAAACGTGTATATTGGGTTGGCTCAATAACAGTTAACCGAAGTTAGCCATATGAACACTTTTGTTTTAGCCGTATTTATCAAACACTTCTAGATCAAATATGATGATCAATCAATCATGATAAATAATCAAATGAATCAAATTGTGTTTCAAATAGGGTTGTTTAATTGTTCACTTTCTCATAGAAATATCCATAAACAAATTGAAACGAAATCGGATTGATTCGTAATTGTACAAAGTATTTATACAAGAATCAATTCATGAACATTAAGCCATGGTTTGCAAAGTAAATTTGCGTTCCTTAAATCATAAATGTTTTAGTTCATGAGTATGAGAATCATACATAACCAACTTTAGAACTTAACCACTGTGTTTGCAAACTGGGCATGCGAACAGCAGCTCCGGACCTTGGCCTAGTCAAGCGGTTCGCAAACCCGATTCGCGAACAAAGGTTTCGGATCCAACTCAGGTAAACCCGTCCGCATACTAGGTACACAAATAAGAGTTTCGAACCTTCTTAGGTATAAACCGTTCGCATACTAGGTACGCAAACAAGAGTTCCGGACCTGAATCATCACATTACAGTTCGCATACTGGATATGCATACTGTGTTGTATCCAGACATGGGTAATCGTTCTAAACTCTCTTTTCAATCATTGAAACATTCTTAGAAGACGACAATGGTAATCTCACACATACCATTAGCTTCAAGTAATTTTCAAGTGATCGAATGATCAATACGAAACTTCCCAAGCTAACATCAAATGACTGTCCACACAAATCATATAAAATGTTCAAGGTAATTTTCACATGATCATCTTTTGACTTAATATTTAGTTTCCAACAAATAAATTGTCTTCAACTAAACTCGTCAAGAATATGATGAACATAGCTAAAGCAAAAAGCGTCCAACACTTATTTCGAGAAATAGATAAGCGAGATAAACTCAGCTCGAAATATCAATTGTGTATAATGTAAAAGTCTATATAGATATACGACTTTGTCTCATTAGAAGATAAAATAGAATAAACTTCTTAGTGATAGATAAGTTTTAGTCTCCACATACCTTTTGTTGATGAAGTTCCTCCAAGATCCTCAGTAGATCTTCTTCTTCAATTGGTGAATGCCGTGAAGTCTAAAGCTCAACTACACATTCTATCCTAATCCGAGACATAGCTATAAGTAGACTAGAAATCAAGTATATAGTTTTGATCAATTAAACTTGACAAACAAGTTTGAGATAACAACGCTTGCGATTTCGACCGAGAAGTGCTCTAACAGTAATTTTCTTTTACCATCATTGAGAACTATGTTGGAATTTTGGTTTGCCGCTATATCTGGTGAATTTTTTTGGTTTGATGGACCTGCTAAAAATGGTGAAGAATTTGGTGTTGAGGGAGAAGAATTGTATGGTGACCTTTCTGGTACTTGTTGATTAGCTGCTAACACATCTGGATTAAATTTGTTCAACACCTTTAAAATATTTGAATTTTTTGCCATTTTTGCGCTGCCATTCTGTACGAACCCGTCTTTCAACATCACCATCTACAAAGACCACTATCCCGGCCTCTCTTGGCTTGCATTATCAAAGCAACATAAGAGGCGACTTCCTTATTGATTACAACGAAGCATTGTGCCAACCCACTCCCATCACGATCATTGATGTTCATGCATGGTTTGCTCTTAATATCCAAAAATATGTTTTCCCACATGGTGTTGCCATGTTGCTGAGTAACATTGATACAACCTTAGGTAAAATAATCATAGTTGCGACAAACACATTCATCCTCAGTGATGTTGAATTTTGCACCCCAAACTTTGACCTTTTTACCTTTACCATTTCCTTGACTTTGAGATTGTGAATCCATATTAAAAGAAATTAAGAAATATAAAGAAGGTGTGATTGTTAATCTTGTTTTAGATTGGACGAATATTAATTATTGAGAGATAAAGAAATTCTAGAGTGAGTTGAAATGAAATTGGACTTGGGTATTTATAAAATAGGAATTTCTAGCCGTTGGATGAGGAACTGCTGAGCGATGATTTAATCAGCGAGCGACAACATGACTAGTGCTTGCGCTATAATGACCAGCGAGCGATATTAAGACCATATAACGATGGGCATTCTATCGCACTCCATCTTGTATACCTGTGTGGTATATTTGACACATTGGTACATACGTTTACAGCTTTGACATACCCATAATGGGTGCAAAGGTGCCAAATTTTTGTGTTTGACATCGCATAAGAATAGGCCTATGCGGAAGTAATTAGTTTTTGTGAAAGTTAAATAGGAGGCAGTAAATTTTATCTCGAGGCAGTAAATTTTAGGGTGTTTTTCAGAATGGTCACTGTCCCCTAATTTGTTTCACAAAATCATCACACCTTTAATTAGTGTTGAAAAAAAAGTCTTTTTCCATCTGTTTCCATCCGAGTTAACTGTTTTGAATAAAACAGTCATGTTTTGGTCCTAAATACCCTTCCTCCATTGTTGAGGCGATGGTGATGAAGTGGTGGTGGTGGCTATACCTGATGCAGTTTTACAAGTGGTAAGTATAGGGATTCGATTCTAGGACTCTTTTTTTTTTAAGGATTCGGTTTTAAGACTAATTAAGAAAAGATTACTAGACAAAAATTGCTAATTTTTTTTTTGTATTCAATAAAAGGAGTCTAGGATGTCAAGATTCCACCGATTATGCATACTAAAATATTTAACATTTTTCTATAAATTCTCCCTAAGGTCTCAAGACGATTTAGGACACAAGTACGTCTCAGAAGATAAATCTTTTAAATCAATAAAAATTCTCAAATGACTAATAATTTTCTTTACTTAAGTGTTGGTCTCTAAAATAGACATATAAATCAAGAATGAAGCACACGAGGACATATAAAGATTAACTATTATCGTTTTTATGTAAGAATATAAGGGTTATGGAGAATTGCTAGAATAGAAAATAATTCAAAATATTATAGCATACATAACACAGCTTGCTCCATAATCCTAGGAAAGGGACTTAGCTACTCATGGTAAAATTAGAGAATGAAAGAAAATAAACCATTGTATTAATTAATTAAGTTCACTTACAAAATATATAGAACACAAATGGTTGCTTCATATCTATCTTTAGCCAGCACCTCGAATTTACACCAAAGAATGACAAAAATGTCTCGCTGTTGGTCGTATATAGCCTTCCTCCCTAAACTCGCAATAGTTTCTCTGGACCCAAACACAAAGATGCCCCCAAATGAATGTCGACTACTGCTTTTATATCCCACTAGCTCCATTACTTTCCATGTATATAAAAGTACGCATTAATTTTACAATTCTCGCATGCAAGGTATACATTGCTCATTTGTGCATTCATGCATGCCGCCACCATCCTTTCACGTGTTCAAAGATGCCACTTTCCATTGAACATAATTTCCCAGCTCATGTAGTAATACTACTTTCCATAGTATGTTTTGACTTTCCTTGTTTATATATAATTCCACCCATACATTGAGAGTCTCCCATGTGAATATGATCCTGGTACTAATGGGCGCCAACTCCTCTTCATTCCATATAATTGGAACAAATTATTCCCATTACTGAATATAGGGATTTAATTTCCTTGTGTGTATAATTGCATGCATTGAGCGTGTGGTGCTTGTGCATCTGCGTGGAAGTGTGGAGTGAGGCGTTCTTTAGTTTCTTCTTTGACTGTTTTGACTTTGTTGTCCGTGCATTAGTTTCCAGCCGAGATACCAATTTAACTTCTGTTTTCCATTCATTTTTCAGACAAAGTGCTGTATTTGAGACTGTCAAGATTTATTTAGGAAAAACTGCAAAACTAAACAAACCCATTAAATTTTTACAAAATAAAGAACCAGATAAATGTAAATTAAGATGTAAAAATGTCGTGTTTACACACTTATCAAATACCCCCAAATTTACATTTTGCTAGTCCCGAGTAAAACTCAAATGAAGAAAAATCCTAACTCACTGTCGCAGGCATTGATTACATTTAGCGTATGCAATAAGCCTTTAAACCCCTAGGTGGCCCTAGTGGCCGAGTTATAGTCTCGGTAGGGTTTACCAGAGGTGTACCCACAAAACCTTTACTAGTCACAAGTATCCAAAGAGCTATGAGGACAAACATATTCTCAACCTATCGCCAAGTAACTAGAATGCCAAAGAAATTAAAGGTATCCGCTCAAAAGCTGAATAAAGAAAAGGGGAGACACATCCGCTATACTGCTAGATAAAGAGATATCCGCTACACAACTAGATAAACATTATGAGATGCATCCACTTTACAGCTGGATAAGATTAGGAGAGAGATAAAGATGAGAGGGACATCTGCTACACAGTTGGACAAATTAGTGTGATGAGTTGAACCAGTGTTAGAAAGATCTTATGCCAGATGGAAAGCGGACTAACAAAGCAACCAATATTCATCTCTCTTTGACTCTCTCATAGTGCTCAGTAGAAACAACGCCTTCTTCGGCTTCAACTGTTGATGATAAACTCTTGAACTTCGTAGAACCTTGACAATTAACTCTTCTCTTCGATTACTTGCTTGAAACTTTCTTATAGATTTCTAATTCCCTATGGCCTTATTGAACAAAACTAACAACAAAATTTAAATGTACATATAAATATATATATATATATATATTTTTTGAAACACAGTAATAACAAGACTGATATTTACATGGCCATGAGACAAGGACTTTAGCACTTGGATCTTCGCAACTTATAATATCTTGGTATCATGAACTTCAACAACTTACATTGTTTGATTTTCTTTGCTCTAAGTCTTCGACTTTGATTTTGAATTTTGTTTTTCTTTCTATTGTTGCTTATAAACCTTAAACGTCTTCAACTTTCTTCATAGATTTTGATGTCACTCCGCTTGTTGATGATTATAAGTTTCTACTGAGAGAGAGTCGTAATCCAGTAACTAAGACTACATTGTGAGGTTGCTTTGTCTTTCTGGCATTTCCTTTTGACCGAATTGTCTTTCCATCATGGATGCTTAGGTCCATCACGATTACCCTTTAAAAGGTACATGTTCTCTCCTGATTATCAATGATCTCAATGTCTTTTTCTATAACGACCCTGAATGCGGGCTGAAGTTCTGTTGCCATGTAACGATCCTGAATGCGTTCGTCGGAAAACAATAGCAGCAACAACAACAACAACAACAATTCATCGAAACATCAGCAACAACAACAACAACAGCAGCATCATCAGCAACCACCACCATCACCACCACCTTCAACATCCATTAATGGAGTTACATGAACAACAGTAGGGATAAACAGGTAATTCCCCCACTGACTTAACTCTGATTTGTGGGACAGGATGTCAATAACTCTGAAACTAACGGTGCAGTGATCATTTTGAAAAATGATTGTAACAGTGTGATGGCCTTGTGAATCGGATTATGAAACTGTGACTGTTTTTGTAAATACCCTAAATTTTATCTTTCCTAAACTACAGGGACCAAACTCTAATTTTCCCGTTAGTCTTCTCTCTCCGTACGCGCCCAAAGTTAAAATAAATTCATTTCCCCTTTTTTCTTAACATAATTTTTTTAGGGGTTCATTTTCCCTTTTCGTCCCCCCTTCTCTCTCTTAGAAGTAGAAATCTGAACTGGAGTTGTATATAGACGAAGAAGAAGAATTTATAGTGTAAAATAGTAGTAAATAGAAGCAATAGTGACTGGAAGTGAGAATGGCATCAACTTCTGGTACTAAAGAAACTGATGAACCTGCTTCTTCTTCTTCACCTGTAAAGGATTTGATTGATCATGTGTTTTCTTGGAGTATTGATGATATACTCAATGATGATCTCTACAAAGACAAGGTAATCTCTCTCCCTCTCTCATTTACTCACTTTGTAATTTTTATAGCATTTTCAAGTTTACCGAAATTTGCCCTAGATTTTTGTAATTTGAATTTTTGTTTCTTGATTAGTTCATTTAGATGATGTCGATTATGCTTGATTTTTATGCTTAATTAGAGAATTTCAGCCACAATTTTAGTTATTAACCTACACCACTATCACCAGCCCTATCCTGCACTGCATCATGAACCTGCACTAGTAATCACTATGGCTATTCTCCAAACAGATTATGGGTGTTCTACAGTGGGGCCTGTGTGGGTGGTGATGGGTGTTCCGGTGGTGTTGTTGGTCAACACAGGCTTAAATAGTATGGAACTACAGTATGAACTATAAACTTTGGTAGCAATTATATGAATCAATCTGCAAGGAATTAGAACATTTTATCCCCAATTTAGTGATCAGCATGACTATTTTCCAGAGATATTATGGAAGTTTTAATGTTGGGCCTGCATAGACAACTGCTACGAACAGCCACTACGGCCATGGTGGCAGTAGTGGTCTATCAAAAATGTTGTGGAAGTTGTACAGTATGAATACAGTTACTCAACCGTAAACCTTAGTGGCAGTTATAAGGATCTGCACAGGCCCAAGTACTTGTGAGCATCACAAAGATATGACCATTTATAAATCAGCAACCCTTTCTTTTACCTGAACTGATTAGGTCGATCCACTTAATTGGCCATTATTATTTCCAATTTTATTATCTATCTTATATTTACGTCTTTTAATGAATTCCGTGTTCGTTTGTAACTTCTCCTTGCGGGGTTTAGCTAAGTTGTGGTAGTCATAGATGGATTTCGAGTACGATTAGTTGAATTTTTTATGTCCTGTTTAAACGTAGAAATCCTGTTTGCTTTTTTAGGTGGAAATGATCCCAAAGCGTTTTGAGTCCGTACAACATTATCTTGGCTCTTATACTATGCCGTTGCTGGAAGAAACTCGCATGGAGATATGTTCACAAATGGAGCTTATGTCAGGCGTACCTCACGCTGAAGTAACCTCTGTAGAGGAGTCGAAGCTGCATGGGGGGTCATTCTTGTATTGCGTCAAGGTCAGCTCCTGGAGAAACCGGTATGGTGTATATGGCAAAGAACCGTACAGTCCGAAACCTTCTGATCTATATATTTTGGGCAATACTGTACCTGAAGTTGCTTCGGACTTGCAGCGGTTCGGAAGCAGTTGGTCTCTGGCTTCAGTTGTAGAAGATGTGAAAGAGTCCGATTCTGTAGGGCACGAAGACAGACTTATATGCTTTCAGGTAAAGACCTCAAAGCCCATAAAGATAGAGATGAAGGAGGGCAGGAGCAAATCACTTTTTGTGGTGTTTTTAGTAAACTTGGCAACGAACACTAGAACATGGAAGGCGTTACATATGTTTCAAAACTTGAATGTTATCAAGGAAGTTCTGTGTGCCAATTCCATGGTAAGATATACCTACCACTTATTGAAGCCTTTAAACACTTCTCATAATGCGAACAAAGAAATGATGCAATTACACAACTTGGCTTCACTTTTTAACCTCAGGCATTTTTTTTTCTTCCAATTTTTGAATTGGTTTTTGTGTTAGTTTTGGTTTCTCTTTCTTTTACATTGCATAGATATGAGAAACAAGATAGTATCATTTTTTCTTATGTTGGCTTTATGGTAATGCAGGTAAACGAAAATTGTTGTCTCTGTTCTGCACAAGATGACAGGATTTGGGCTGGAAAAGTTGATTCACAATTATTACTGGCTCTTAATGAATCTCAAAGAGCTGCGGTATTGGGTACTATCTCTGCAGTGCAATGTAAACACAGGTCTTCTGTGAAACTTGTTTGGGGTCCACCTGGGACAGGAAAAACCAAAACCATCAGTATATTGCTGTATAGCTTGCTAAGTATGAATTGTAGAGCACTTGCTTGTGCCCCGAAAATTGTTGACGTTGCTGAACTTGCACTACGCATCTAAAACCTTCACAAAGATGCGTGCGAATCAAACTTGGAAAAGAACAAGTTAGGTTGTTCATTGGGGGACCTTCTCTTGTTCGGGAATGTGAATAGATTGGAGTTGTGTGATGATCTTGGAAAGATTTATGTGGATCATCGTGTGGATAGTCTTGTGGAGTCTTTTGCTCCATTAACTGGTTGGAAGTAACATTTCTATTCCATGGTGGATTTTCTTGAAGATTGTGTATCTCAGTATCGTTTGCTTTTGGGGAATGAAATAATTGCAGAGGTTCATGTAATGGAGAAAATTGGAACTAATTCTGAAGTTCACATGTCATTTCTCAAGTTTGCAAAAGACCGATTCAGAGCTTTAGTGGTACCACTCAAAAGAAGCATCAGAGTATTATGCACACATCTCCCTAAAAGACTTATTTTGCCGGATAATTTCGAAAAGATGGTTACTCTCTATGGTTTGCTTGAATCTTTCGAAATTTTGCTATCTCAAAGTTAGGTGGCTTACAAGGAATTAGAGGAACTCTTTGCACAACAAGAAAATTATTCCAAGGAGGCACAAGGAAGTCGAGCATTTAATTATATCTCAGGCACATTAGGCAAGATAAGGATTGAAAGTGTGCAGGCTCTAAGATCTATCAGTCATTCTCTTGGTGGTCGCCTTCCAACTTCTACCAACAGAAGTTTCTTAACCGAGTTCTGTTTGAAAAATTCATCCCTCATATTTACCACAGTGTCAAGTTCATATAATCTGTACGATGTGGACCTGGAACCACTGGATTTGTTGGTAATTGATGAAGCTGCTCAGTTGAAAGAGTGTAAATCAGTGATTCCCATGCAGCTTAAAGCTATACAATACGCTGTCCTAATTGGCGATGAGTGCCATCCACAAGCTAGGGTCAAAAGCAGGGTAAGTATAAGTTGTATAACATCAATTTTTTCGCTTTAAAATCATGTTTTCGTTCTTAATATTTTCCAATGCATTGTAACCTTAGGTGTCTGTTGAAGCTGGCTTCGGAAGAAGTCTATTTGAAAGGTTGGGTTTGTTTGGGCATTTGGAGGACCTTCTCAACATGCAGTACAGAATGCATCCTGAAATAAGTTCTTTCCCAAATCGCAAATTTTATAAAAACCAGATTATAGATGCTCCAAGTGTTCTTAAAAATTCTCAACATAACTATCTACCAGGACCTATGTTTGGTCCCTATTCATTCATAAATATTTCTAATGGAAGGGAGGAGGCAGATGAAGCTGGGCATGGTATAAAAAATATGGTTGAAGTGGCAGTTGTAGTTGCAATATTGCGAAACCTTTATAAAGGTATGATCAGTGTTATTAAATTGATTGCAATAGCTTCTTTGTTATTTCATATATGGTTAAGTAGAAAATTCAATGTAGTTTTATATTTTTATTGTTCTTCCACTCTCATGCCTCAGAATTATTCAAAGTTTTAGTGAGGATATCATTTATGTTGTATATAAATACAATTTCTACAAAATTGTGGAATTGTTAAATCATGATTAGTCCATTTATTCTACTTACAAAAGGATGTTTTTAACCGTTCACAGCATGGGAAGGATCAACGCATAGCTTAACGATTGGTATTATTTCTCCGTACGCTGCCCAAATTGCTGAAATAGAGAATAAAGTTGGTCAGAAATATGGGAAGCTAAAGGACTTTAAAGTGAAAGTGCTGTCTGCTGATGGGTTCTATGGTGGCGAGGAAGATGTCATAATAATATCTACTGTCGGGTCTCATCATAGTTGGGGATCAGATGGGTTCCTGTCTAATCCGCAACGTGCTAATGTTGCTCTGACACGAGCTAGGTACAACTAGTGTGGTTTTTGGTCAAAAAAAAATAATATACCGTAGAAGATTTGTATATATGAATTTTGATTACACATCTTTTAGTCTTTGTTAACTTGTTGTGTGTTAACCTTTCAGGCACTGCCTTTGGATTTTGGGGAATGACAAAAAGTTGTGTAAAATTGGATGTTTCTGGGAAGATTTAATTTGTGACGCGAAGCAGCGGCAATGTTTTTTCGATGCTGATGAAGATGAAGAGCTAGTGAAAGCAATGATCAAGGCCAACAAAGAGCTTGATCAGTTAGATAATTTACTTAATGAAGATAGTTTTCTTTTCAAAAGTGCATTGTGGAAGGTAAACTACTCCCAAGATTAAATCGAATATCCACTATTTTGTTAGTTTCTACTCATTATTCATTGTTTCTTGCCTCAAATTTACAGGTCCTGTTCAGCAATAACTTCAGGAAGTCATTTGGGAAGTTGAAGTCATCACAAACACAAAATTCTGTAGTTAATCTATTTGTTAAACTTTCCAATGGGTGGCGTCTGAAGAAGTTTGAGGTTGAAACTTTTTGTGGTACCTCTGTCCAGCCTGTGAAACAGTATAAGGTTGGAAGGGTTTATATTATCTCTAGCGTGGATGTTGCAAAATATTCATGCTACACCCAAGTTTTAAAGATATGGGATATTGTACCTCTTGAGGAAATACCTAAGCTATTGAAGAGTCTGGACAGCATATTCTCCATATCCACTGACGATTACCTCAACCGCTGTAATCTGGAACATATTAAGGGGTATGTATGCTATCTCTGATCTCAAAAAACACCAGTTTTTTTGGTTGTAACGTCTCTTGGATTCTGCATTCAACTCTAGATGGTGAATAATAAATTGATAATGAATACATGAATATCAATGTAGCAAATGTTAACAATATTTTACTATGGATTTTAGTAATATATGCACATATTTTTCATAATCTATTTTTGCAGGGATTTGGTTGTGCCAATTACCTGGAGAATATATGATGAGGTCGTTAGGTATAACAATGCTAACAAGACTGAGTTAGTAGATAGTTCAAGTGACGTGGTATCAGATGGAAGAGGTTACATTGAAAACTCAAAAGTGAGAGATAGTCTATTGCTCATGAAGTTCTACTCTTTATCAGCTGGTTTAGTGAACCATTTGCTATCGGGAAGTGATGGAAAAGAGCTCGATCTTCCTTTTGAAGTAACAGATAAAGAATTAGATATCATTCTTTTCCCTAGGAGTACTTTCATTCTTGGCAGGTCTGGAACAGGGAAAACCACTGTCTTGACAATGAAGTTATTTCAAAAGGAGCAACAACACAAATTTTCTTCTAAAGGATTTGTGGAAGCAATAGGAGATGATTCTTTGAGTGCTCCATCTGGGAGTGTGGTTGGGAATGAAACAAAAGGTAGTGTCTTACGGCAATTGTTCATAACAGTCAGCCCAAAATTATGCTCTGCCGTTAAAAATCAAATTTCTAACTTGAAAAGGTATCATATTTCTGTAGTGTCAGCTTTGAAATTTCTCTATTACATTTTTTTGTAAGTTTGTTTTGACAATTGTGGTGCCTTTGTGGGTTTCAATGATACTGAAAACTATTTATCTTCACTTCAAATTTGAGTACTTTGTTGACTCTAATTAATTTCTTGTACTTTTAATACAGCTTTATCAGCGGTGGCAGGGCCTCAGCAGAACACAATTCCGTTGAGTTGCCTGGTGTAGATGATGCATTTCAATTTCGAGATATACCAGATTCTCTTAAAGACATTCCACCTGAAAGCTATCCACTTGTCATAACATTTCAGAAGTTCTTAATGATGCTTGATGGAAGCATGGGAAATTCGTATTTTGATAGATTCCGCGATATCAGGGAACTTTCACAATCTAAAATTGCAACGTCAAGGTCATTTGTTTTGCCTGCTCTTATAAGAACGAAAGAGGTCAGTTATGAAAGATTCAACTCATTTTACTGGCCTCATTTTAATTGTCAGATGACCAAGAAGCTTGATTCATCTATGGTTTTTGTCGAGATAATTTCACACATAAAAGGTGGGCTTTTTGCTGGAAGGCTACCTGATGATAAACTTAGTGGGGAGGATTACGTATTATTATCCGAGGGACGGGTATCATCCATCAGCAGGGAAAGAGGGGAGATGATTTATGATATTTTCCTTGAATATGAGAAGAAGAAAATACTAGTAGAGGAGTTTGATTTGGCTGATTTTGTCATTGATCTTCACCGTCGATTAAAAACTGGGTGTTACGAGGGTGACGAAAAGAAAATGAATTACGTATTTCTAATCCAAGAATCTTTCCTTTTCCTAAAAGATATATTCTTTGTTCTACATTGGAACTTAGAAGTACACATCTCTTCAATGTGTGTCATGTATTTATTCAGGCTGAGAGGCAGTATCTCTCTCAAATTCTATACCTCAAATTTATACTTTGGATTCAAATATATTTACTATATATTTGCCGACATGGCTGAATTCATTATAGACAACTCGCTTTTTGGTGGCATTGGCTGTTCCGACGCACCATCATTAATTGTGTTTAATTTTTAATTATCTTATAGAGAACACGTGACAAAAAAAGAGGTTAAAGAGAGTCTAGTAAAAGAATACTGTAGATAGTTTAGGATTAGTCTAACTTCTTCTTTTATACGGACTAATTCTAGTCTGTTCTCGACTTTACTTTGTCTAGAGAACTATATATCTCTCTTGGCTAATCTAGATAATTCTAGATTTATTTAATCACAAATTAATATCTTTAACAGATTTTTGTCGAAATAGTTCTCCGAGTCTTATATTTCACATCTTACTTTTATTTATCTTCTTTACTTGCCTTGGAACTCTTTAATGGCGGGATCTAGAAGGTTTGAGATTGAAAGGAAGACTTTTGTTTGTTCTAATTATGTGGATCAGTTTGAGATTACTGAGAGAAGCAGGGGTTACTCTTGGACAGCTTCTCTATCTTTGGAGTCGATTTATGTTCTCATTGGTTTTCTGAAGCATCACCATGCTACTCGTTACTGTAAGTTTGACCAGGTTAAATGTTTGGAAAGCAACGCAAGGTGGATTTTTGAGAGACTCTCGAATGATAAAGAAGAATTCATCAAGGGTTCAAGATTTCTTTACTCGAACAACAACGTCAGTAGGAAGTCTTTCATCTTTCCTGCCGGAAAAGAACGTTGGGGATGGGAAAGTTTAGCTTCTATTCTTGAGGAAATGGCCATCTCCAAAGCATCAAAATCTCAAATATCTTTGGCTAAACAGAATTTTCCCATCTCATCTCCCCCCTCTTATGAGAAAGTGTACCAGGAGAAGAATACTTATGCAACTGCGGTGTCAAAACGAAGAAAAAGTTTGGACGAGAAGATGCCAAAAACTTTCATTACCACATGGAACCCAGGTTTTGAACGTACTGAAATAATGGAATTTGGAGTTATTTGTTCGGTCTTACCTAGGAATCCTGGTTGGAGTACAAGTAGCTTCAAGCATTAAATCTTCTTTTGGTTGGAAGAGGAATATTAGCTTGAGACAAACCGATGCAAATCATGCAATAGTTATTGCAGAGAATGATGCTCAGCTGGATCAATTACTAAAGAGTACGGAATTGAAAATTCAATTTTCTCAGGTTTCTTTCCAAAAATGGTCCCCTACCATTAATGATGCTGCTCCGATCTTCTCACAGAAGAATATTTGGCTCAAGATTAAAGGCTTACTTCTACATCTCTGGACTGTGGAATCATTTTCACTCATTGGATCTAGATGTGGGAAACTAGTCTATGGCTACTAAAAACTTCTTAAAACTCAGCGAGGCAACAATTTGTATCAATGGAAACATTGAAATTATTCCGGCAGCTTTGAATATTACGATAGAAGGAAATCAAGTTCAATTGCTTGTAGAGATTATTCCTACAGGGAACTTGGATAAAATCAAGTGTTTTGTGCCTGGAATTTCTCCTTCATCCACGAAGGATCAGCATAATCATCAAATGGTTCAAGGTAAGAGAGCTATTATTGTCTCCGGCTAAAGATGATATCACCAGTCTCCAACTCCCCGGCTACCTACCAGGGAGAGGGGCACATTGGTACTTCTACTTCTGCACATGTCACCACCAAAGTCAGAACTAATCCATCTCTCGAGACGGTCATGGGAAGAGCTTCGCCTCAAAATTCAAATTTGAGAGACAGTATGGTTGTAAGCATTAATGGCGAAGAGACTGGTCACATTAATGAGAATAGTACGCTCTATGAGCAAGAGAAGGACAGCTTGGATTTCGACACGTGTGTGGTGGAAGACTCTTTCTCATCTGAGGAAGACACGTGTGGCAATTCTGTCTCGGATATGATAAGGAAAAGAGTAGTGCTATCCCACACGACGGCTTCTTTATCGTTAGATCATGCTAAAACGCAGATCTAACGGGCTTGAACTCTTTAGAAGAAATGGTGGGTCCTTTCCTGAATGTGAATCTAACCGTCGATTTGATCATCCAACGGTAAAGAAGCCGCTTTTGCGGGAAGCCATCCCGCAAAATCGTGTGGGATAACATTTGTCTAAGGAAAAATGCGTGTGTTCAAAAGGAACAGTCAATCCCCTTTTTTGAGCCTCAAAATAATATGAAAGAGAAAAATCTGGTAATTTATAACCCCTCGACCATGTTAGACACAGCTTGGAAATCGGTGGCTCCGCATATGGCATGGAGGGTCCGCAAAGACAAAAACTAAGAGAGGGCTGTTTAGGTCCAAAAAATAAAAAAAGTAATGTGTCCCAGCAATACGACTTCGTGTCAAACAGAAGGTCCACATGATGTAATACAAATGGAAGTGTCTAGAGAAGTAAATACTGTGCGAGATTCAGGGCGATATCTTCTTGAGACGGAGAATACAAACCGAGTCTTAGATCTTCACGCGCCTTCTCAATCCCTTCAAGAAATTCAAAACTCCATGACTATTTTACAGAAACAGACTAGAGCTTTTTCTTCCAACACTGAAGATCTTCAAGAGTCGAATATTAATTCTACTGCTAATCCAAGACTGGATACTCGACAGCAAATTGGTGTTAACCATGAAGAGGAGGAACAAATCATTATCCTGAGACATGCTTTCAAGAGCTTAGGTGCCGATTCAGTTGGAAGAGAAGATGAATTGGATGGAATTCTTCACAAAATTGTAAGTCATAATTCCAATAATCTTAGTGCTTCGATGTCTATTGAAGAAAGATCTCATGTTGATGAACCAGTTTTGGGGTCTGAAGAAACACATAATGAGGAAGCATCCAAGACCATTAATCGAAGGAAAGTTAGCTTAAAAAGGGAACAAGCTCGTATTGCCTGGAATGGGGAACAAGTGGAAATTGCACTTGGCAGGAGATGTAGAAAGGGCACACAAAGAGGGGAAGGTAATTCTAATGGATTATAAAATAATTTCATGGAACCTTAGGGGGTACAAGGCGAAAGGAAGAGCTGAAGTGTTGAGAAGAATGATTAATCAAGAGAAATGTTCCATTCTTCTTCTTCAGGAAACACAATCAGCAAATATTTCTAGAAGCAGCATAAGATATTTTTGGGGTTCCGATTCTTTCAATTGGATACATTATCCTCCAGACGGTCGATCAAGCGGTCTATTCACTGTTTGGGATGATTCCATCTGCGAGTTAGTGGATGATCTACAAGGGCCCTTCTCTATAACTTTAATGCTGAAGAACAGAAGCAATGGTGTTATGTGGATGGTAACTAATGTCTACGGACCAGCAGCAAGTGGTCAGAAGAAAATGCTTTGGGAGGAACTTTGGGACACGAGAGGGATATGGAACCTGCCATGGATCATTGGGGGCGATTGGAATTGTATCAGATATGCTTCAGAAAGAAATAAGTCGTCGCTTAGGTGGAAAGATAGAGAAGAATTTAATAAGTTTATTATCAAAGATGGTTTGGTCGACCTTCCTCTCCTTGGAAGTAAGTTTACATGGACTAGTAAGAGGATCAACCCATTGATAGACGCATTTATGTGTCTATTTTCATCTCTTTTATGTATAGTGTTAGTACCCATTTTTGTACTAATTTTGGTATTTTATCCCTTGTAGGTGTATTTTGGAGGAATAGGCTTTTGCGGGAAAATTGGCTCGAAAAGTTGCTAAAGGTTCCTGGGAGGACATTTGCTATTCGGACTCTCATTTTGGATAAGGGGTAACCCATTTCCAAGCAGCTGCTAAGCACAGACCGAGACTGGATAGGGGGAGGACAAATTTCTTCACGTTTTCAAAAACAGAAATTTGGCGGGAAAATTTTCAGAAAACAGACGATTTTGTGGATGAATTTTTTGATCGATTTTTAGGGAGATTAAAGGGCTGAATTTGATTGGGTTTGTTCCTATGGACCTAACAGGCGAGGTAAGGGTGTTGGAATGGATCCAAAGTGGCTAGAACTCGAATTGGAAGCGAAAAATGGTTAAAATATCACGTTCTATTTTTGGGAAGTTTCTTGGTTTATTTTTTAAAAATTTACGTGAAGAAGAGGAAGGAAACTCTTATTAAGGACTTGTTTCTATCAAGGGAGGAGTTTGGACAATCGAATGCACGTGAAACAGAAGAAAAAAAAGAAATAACTTAACGTGCTGTGGAGGAAAAAACCAAGTTTATTCTCGAATTTTCTTTGCTCTACTATGTATAAAAGGGTTGGTTAGGGTCCTAGGAAGGAGAGGAAGAAGTTAGGGGAAGTTTAGAGCCTTAGAGAAGCTAGAAAAACCATTGGAAGAAATCACGTTTCTGCTGGTGCAAGCCGTGGTCGGAGAAGAAGAAGAACATAAACAGCAGAAAAAGAAAGTCGCAGATTCTGTGACCGTAACTTTCAAACTTTAAACTTTTTGTAACAATTTTTGCAACAGTTATCTTCTGGTCGCAACAGTTTCTCGGTAGAAATAGGTTCTGTAACACATATATTAGTTACAAAACCCGCTGTTTAGAACTTTTCACTCTTTTAATCAACTTTTGAACACCAAAGATGTATTTTGAGCAAGAGATTAATATGAGGAGCTAAACCCCTTAGCCGAGGCGACGGAGGAAGCCATTGTTCCATGAAAAGTGGTATAATTCTATTTTTATTATTTATTGCAATTATTTTACATGATTTTTTGCATAGAACTTAAAAGAAAAATTGGTTTTTATTGAGTAGTTGTGAAGTGTTTTGATGGGACATGCTTGGTTTTAATATTTTTGATGTTTCATGCTTCGTGCTTACAATTATTACTTCAAGAACCATATTAGAGGCAAATATTAGAGTCAACTTAAAGAAAAATATTGCATGAATATTGATTAGAATTTATCAAATAATTGGTCAATGGTGGAATCCAAAGTCTCGGTGTCTTTTTTATAATTTGATACAATTTTATTTTAGTTATTTTGAGTCTAAAAGAATCCTTCACAAGTTCGAGCAACGAACCTTTCACCACTTTCACTACAATTAAAACTCACATAAGTTTTTGGCGCCGCCGACGCGGACTTGTTTTTAGGGTTTTTAGATTTTTTTTAATTTTTATTATTTTTTGTTCTTTTTTACTGGTTGGTATTTCTTTTGATTCTTTTCAGATTTGGAACGGAGCTAAAGGAAAGGAAAAAAGTGCTAAAAAAGGAATCCAAAGGAGTGAAGAAGAAGATTTTTTTTTAGTTATTTTATTTATTTTTTTAGATTTTATTATTTTTAGTTTTAGAAATTTTAAATAGGGTATTAATTTTATTCTTTGTAATTTTTAATTTTTGGACTTTTTGGGACAATTGACATTATTTTTATTTTTTTATATACCCTACGGAAGGGTATCTTTAAATATTAAACTGTTTGCAGAGAAGGAGGACAATTACGATATTGTCTCTGCACCTTGGGTTCGTACACTGACACAGGAGTCAGTGGCCCGAGTCGACTACAACCGATTCTTCGCCCGTATGGAACGGGAGGTAAGGTTCTGAACACTCGCGAATCCCCTGTCAGCGAGTTACTGCATTCCTTAAGGTGCTTATCTGCTGAGGACCTGAATACGGACATTTAATTTTCTAGTAAAGGGCAAGGCCTGGCCATACAAGATAAGGGTTCGGATTTCATCACCGTTCTCTTCTTGCCCGCCTTAGGAAAACGACACCGAACGCGAACCTAAGCTTAAAATATTGACTAGAACGAGACCGATAGGGTAACGAGCTTGTAGGAAAGTCGTTCAAAAGGATCGTATTGGGTATTTTGTTAGCCTAACTCAAAGTTCAGGAAGATTACAGTAAGTCGATTAGAGCCGCCTTGTAACCCAAGGAAGCGTTGCCAAAGAGGTGGGGGTATCAAAGCTCCTCTGAGCTTCTCCTACTTCTCTTCGACTTACTTTATTCGGATAGTCCTACGAGGTTTGCTAAAATTGTACCCAGTTTCCTCTTGGAAGAATAGAAGCTGGTCTAGAAACAATCTAAGTGGAGCCATCATGCTTTTTGTTTGCTAGAAATCAATAGGGTTGATTTGGTTGAGTCGTCATTGATTTGTGATTGCTTGTCCTTCCAATTTTAGGAAAATCTTGTGTATGCCTGAACGTAAAAGAGACGCCCTAGGTAGATTTGTAAAAGAAAAACCTAGCAGCTCTAAGCGTCTCGATTACCTTAATCTAGAAGGTCCAATTTTTGGAGAGTCCGGTGTTGAACATTCTCCTGAAGAGAGAATTCCTAATACTCCGATAGTTCCAGAAATGGCTACTTTGAAAGCTTTATTAAATCCGACTAGGACCACTCGTCCCTCGTGTATTAAGTTAGCTGACACAGAAGCCAATTATGAACTTAGACCTGGGACCATACAGATGCTCCCAATCTTTTTAGGGAAAGAAAATGAAAACCCCTATTTCCATGTTAGGGATTTTGAAGAAATTTGCAGTACCCTAAGAATTAGAGGCTTAGATGATGATGCTTTGAAACTTAGGTTATTTCCCTTTTCCCTGAAAGATAAAGCCAAATCGTGGCTGTATAGTTTGACCTCTGAGTCAATCGAAACATATGAACAACTTACATCTGCCTTTTTCAATAAGTTTTTCCCTAGGCATAAAACATCGTCTATTAGGACGCAAATCTGCACATTTTCACAACAAGAGGGAGAATCTTTGTATAGGTATTTGGAAAGGTTCAATGATTTGTTAACACAATGTCCTCACCATGGTTTAGAAAAGGTTAGGCTAGTTCAGATCCTTTATGAGGGTTTAGATTATCCCACAATATCCACGGTTGAAGCTTTGTGTACAGGTGGGTTTGAGAACCAAACTGTTGATGCGGCAATGGCATTTTTGAATGAAGCCGCCGAAAAGACCCAACAATGGGAAAATAGTAGGGAACCCCGGAAAACGATTCTTCTAAGCAGAGGAAACGTTAATAGAATAGAAGGAGGCTCTGAATCAGATGTCAAGATTGCAGCGATAGCTAAGAGGTTAGAAGCTCTAGAAATGGGTCACATCAACACTAGTGGTAGGTTGGAGCCTTTTTGGGAAGGCCAGAATAATGCAGAGCAAGCCAATGCTCTTTATAATAACACTAGATTCGATAATCGTCAGAAATTTGACCCATATTCAGAAACCTATAATCCTGGGTGGAGAAACCATCCGAACTTTTCATGGTCTAAGGGCCAGAATCAAGGTCAATTTAGTAACTCTAATGCTCCCCCAGATTTTAGTTATGCTAAGAATCCTTCAGGGCCATCTCAATTTCAGAATCAGTCGGATAAGAGAATCCTAAGCCTAGAGGAGTCTCTCGTTTTGTTAACTCAGCAAACTGCAAAATTTCAGCAATCAGTAGAACTAAGTCTACAAGCTAGTAACAAGATAGGACAAGAAAATAGTCAGGCCATTTCCGAGCTGAAAACCCAGGTAGGTATGATAAATGAGTCTTTGAGAGAAAAAGGTAGGTTTCCTAGTCAAACACAACCCAACCCTAGAGGAGTTCATGAAGTAAATATAAAACAATTGAATGCTATTAGAACCCTTAGGAGTGGTAGAATTGTAGACAACAAGGTAACCATGCCCGATAGTGAACCTACTGTAGTTCAACCCTCAGGATCTCACCCCTCAGGACCACCCATAGCTGAAGAGACCGATAAAGTTTCTGATGATGTAAATTCGGCCCCTGGGAGGTCTGATTTTCTACCTAGAGCCCCATTTCCACAGCTACTAGTACCAACAAAGAATGAATCCAACTTTAATGACATTATGGAGGTTTTTAAGAAAGTTACCATAAACCTTCCGTTACTAGAAGCAATTAGGCAACTTCCGGCTTATGCCAAGTTCCTCAAGGATATGTGTACGCGAAAGCGAAAGCTTAGTGTCCCTAAAAAAGCCTTTTTAGCCTGTCATGTAAGTTCGATCATTCAGAACACCACAACTCCTAAGTATAAAGACCCAGGTGCCCCTACCATTGCTTGCACGATAGGAAAACACAGGGTAGAAAAAGCTTTACTTGACTTAGGAGCTAGTGTGAACTTACTTCCATACCATGTGTACTTACAACTGGGACTTGGTGAATTGAAACCCACCAAGATAACACTGCAGTTAGCTGATAGGTCTGTTAAAATTCCTCGTGGTGTGATAGAAGATGTTCTTATTGAGGTCGACAAGTTTATTTATCCTGTGGATTTTGTA